>WYDI02022327.1:0-147142 GCA_009867235.2 Psittacus erithacus
GACCAAAAGTCAAAAACACAGCACTGCACCAGCTACTAAGAAGGAGAAAAATGACTGCTGCTGCTGAACCCAGGACACTCTCCAAATGAATTTGGAGATGATGTTTGATTATTCAGAACAGCTTTTGAGTCCATGCAGAGGTTGTGAGGTCAGAGTTTGCTCCTGTGAAGGATGCAAGCAAGATAGCTGCTCAGAGGCACTTTAGCACCCAGAACCAGCCTATGGGTGCAGGCAATGCTGTATCTTTTAAGTATTTCAGACGCATCCTGCCACATTGAGCTGCACCTCACAAGTATGTTCCGTTGCATTATGTCAGGAGCTGACATGAGATGAGGTAATTGGATTTGATATGACATAATCCACCCATAACACAGCATGTGATAGATGAAAGGACTTTCCCTGAGGCAAGCAGAATCCAGATGGAACTGTACAACACCTGCAAAAAAAGAAGGTTTTTAATCATCTCCACCTGCCTGGCTGGGGTGGCAAGTTGTTCAGTTTATGCGCATCCCTAATTGAAAACTCAAAATGATTAATTGGGTTTTTTTAAATACCAGAGCACGTTTTATTGGGTTTGAAACAAATTGAAGTTTCTGTAAATTCACATCAACCACCCACACAAGAAAGAAAAAACCAAGCTCAAGTGAACATCTACAGTATAGTAGATATGATCAGTTTGCTTCAAGCTCTTCTGATCTAAAGAACCTTCTGCTGATTCTTGATATGTGCACATGTTTAACCTCTGTTTTTCTACTAAGGGAAACATGGATGGGCTGGTACTCATTTAGATCTGAGCAAAGCTGCATCAGAAGTGTAACTTCGAAATGTCACAACTGAATTTCATGTTTGGTCATCTTTTCCTTGAGGACATCTGAGACTATAATGTCTCCTGAGTGGAAAGAGAAAGGCATGAACAGAAGATTTTTCACAGCTTAGGAAAGTGTTTTGGTACCTTCATTTCTGAATAAAGACATCCTGTGAAAAGAGCTGGAGGTGCTAGAGGAAGACTTGCTTTACATAAATTAAAAGGGATCTGATTCTAAAGGGAGCTGTCCCCTGTCTGCTTTTATTCAGGCTCCTGCCATTCAGCTGTTATACAGGCTTCAACATCACTTTCTGGAATGCTGTCACCTCTTCATTCACTACAAATGTTTCAGAAAGGTTTAAAATAAGAAGTATGAAATCCTGACAAATATAGGCATGGGAAGGAGAGGGCGTCATTTTCAGTGTACATGTCCTAATTCCTCTTGGCTTTGATATATAGCTTGTGTCTTAAGAAGTTTAGCATTGACTGTCTTGTGCATGTGGCACTCACACTTTCATGACCACAATCCTTATATTTTGAGGTGCAGCGTGTGAAGGTTCATGTTACATCACTTGCTATCAAAGAGATGAAATGCTCTCTTTTATCACATTTCAAGCCCAACCCTACCCCCAGTATTTTTGTCCTGGGAAAAATCAAACAAAAATTGCGGATGATAAGACAATAGTGTTTACAGCTGTCCAAGGCTCTGGTTCACTTAACGGAGCAGAGCTTTCCCTCTATTGCCACTGCTAGAATCAGTACCCTTATAGACCCACAGACTTTCCAGTCCTTTTGCTGGCCCTGCAGTAACCAGGTTGGGCTCTGCTGAACTTCTTGAGCTCTTCTTTTGTAAGCAGAAGCAGCTCGACTGCAAAAATGAGGCATGTGGCTTATTAAGACTATCTCCAAGTAAGAGGTGATTTTGTATTCCTGTCAAAACCTCTGCTACAGTTTCCTCTTGCTAGTGTTTCCAAGTGTTCCTGCCAAGTGTTGCCATCCCAGTGGATGCTCTAGTGAGCAAAGGCAAACTGCATTCAGCTCTGGCCTTGAACGTCCTTCGACTGGGGTTGAAAGGAACGCTGATTGTAGTTCTAAGCTGTTTCTTTTGTGATGCCTTTAGTATAAATCTCTGCTCCCTTTCTTCAAAGCCAGCTCAGCCACATGAACTAGGCTTTACTTTATGAGGCTCATTATTTTTATATTGATGTTCATTTTCTGAAAATAGTGTGAAAGCTAAATGCATACAGCCCCCTAGATGTTTTAAGAAAATAATATTTCAGTTGCAGTATTGATTGTCTATCTATAAAGGAATATATGGCCAGGAGTTAATGTTAACAGTGTACTATGTTAACGGAAATAATGCAGTGAAAAACAAAAATGAGAGTTGAGCTTGCTTTACTTTTTGCTGCAGTGTGACCCCTCCAGCTAAGCTTTATTGCTTCTCCTGAGTGTTAGGTAATCACAGAGATGACCTATATCTGTTTCCCTTAACGGATGATAAGCAAAATCAGCCAGAGTTCATAGGTGATACTATGGGGGTAGCACACAAACAATCCTCCTTTCATTGTGTTTACTCACTTTTTTTCCCCTGTCCTTTGAGCAAGAAGCAGTTGGTGCCGGTCCAATGTTAAAGTGGCATCTACACTTGGTTACTTCTGTACACTTCTGTGGTCTTGAAGCTGTTCTAGCTTTGCTGCAAATGGGTGGCATTTTTATAGGAACCCCAGGAAATGAGGCTTTAAAGCTAAAACCAGGCAATTGTTTAGGCTTCTAAGCCTCTCTTCTATTGTTACTGCAGGCAGGTAAAACAAGGTAAAATGGAGGACCCTGCTTCACATCATTTCCATATGTAGCAGGATTGATCAGCTCCTGTTTTCAGAAGTCAGCACCATCCCAGCAAATCCCTGATTAGACAGATTTTCATGGATTTTCTAGATGCCCTTTCTCACCCCCTCCTCCCAGGAAGCGATGAGAATTTTATTTCTGTGTATTTTCATATGTGAACACTGATAAGTAAAGGGACATGGTCATTTGGCCAAACTCACATTGGTCCACCAAAAATGGGAGCAAACCTAAAAACCCTCTGTTGTAAAGAGACTGTGAGGGACCCCAACCAATGATCTAGTCTGTTCCTCCATCAAGATGTCCTTTCAATTCAAACAAAAAGTTCTATCTTGTTTTTAAAATCCTCTAGTAAATATAATTTCAAAGACTTACCCTGCACTTGCTGAATAAGAAAGTTACCCTGTTACCCAAGCTAAAACCCCCTTAATTCAATCTGGCCCGTGATTCTATCTGCTACCCACTGTGCTTATGGGAAAAGGTTTGCCCCCTTTGTCTTTGTAGCTGCTGTGAATGCATTTGAAGTTACTTTTCCATGTTGTCTTCTCTGGTCTTCTGTGTTCTTGTTCTACGCAAATCATATTTTCTGGCTTTCTGATAATGGTCTGGGTTTTGTTGGTTTTTTGGTTTGTTTTTTTTTTTTTTTTTTTTATAAATTTAAGTCTCCTTTTCCCAATAATTTAACTTCTCCTGACATGCAGTGGCCAAAGCATGCAAAAGTGCTCCAGTAAAGCCTTTACCAGCAACAAACAGAGCAGAAGGCTTTCTTCACACATCTCAAATATGACGGTGCTCTTTGCATGCCTCAGCATGGTGTTTGCTTTTTTCAGCATAACCCTGTTGATTCACATCTATCTGCTGATCCACTCTAACCCTCAAGTCCTTCTCTGTAGGGCTGCCACCCAGTCTGTTGTTCCTGGCTTGTCATCATGCAGTTGTTGTTCCTCTCTGATCTTGATATTTGTTAAGGACAAAACCTCATTTGCATTCTTTTTTTTCAGACCACTTCTATCGTTTGCCAGGATAATTTTGAACTCTAGCCCCGTGTTTTCTGGTGTGCTGGTAGCCCCTCCCTGTGCGGTGGTGTGTGTGAATATGTAAACATAAAGGTTATGCTGTCATCCAAATTGTTAAGGAAAATATTGCATAGTGTGACATCCCAGTCAGAACCTTGAAGAATTTTTCTTGATATATACCTCCTTCTTGCAAGTAAGCTGCTGATTACTACTATACTAATTCATGTTTTTTCCCTGGTAGTTTTGCATACTCCAATAGCAGTTTCACCTAGATCATATTTCTGCACCTTGTTTTGAAAAGACATAAGCTGCTGAAGCTGAGGTATGATATCTACCGCTCCTCTTCTAGTCACTCTGCCAAAGTGCATCACATTGGTTTAGAAATTATTTGATCTAAAAAAATATCCAAGCTTGAGCGTTGTTCAGTGTTCCAGGGTATGTCTTAGATGTTTACAAACAGTTTCATCTTTTGTGCTTGTATTTTTATAAAATTGAAGTTAAATTGCCTTTCCAGTCTTTCCCTTCTTTCTACATTGTCTGTTTTCCAGTTCCATGTATCACCACCATCCTTCACATGATCCATAGGAGCCCTCCCAGAGGCTCTGAAATCTTTTAGCCCTCCTTGGGAGATGCATAGAGCGGATATTCAGAGTCTGTATCCTAAAGAGGTGAGCAATCTTACTTAATGATTGGAACACTTCTCAGAGGCCAGGAGATTTTGATCCATTGTGTCTCTGAAGAGTTGTCTCATGATGAGGGTCAGGGAAGAGGAGTCAACCTCCTCTATTCCAGCTGCTGAAAGTCTTCCACACTTCCTGTTTAACTGGAGATCCCCCAGGTCAAGGAGAAGGCATTTGACTGATGTCAGCCAAGAAAAAACTAAATATTTTATTAGGACAAAATTTCACAATTTTTATTTTACTACCTACACTACATGCTTGTGATTATCTGCTTGCATATGTAAGTTAAATGATTGGAAGAAAACCTGATTTTTATTGCAATAGATATCGTCATGAGATTGAATGCAGAGACAGAAAACACTTTCAGCATTCAGAAATATTAAACCAAACATACCTAAAAGCATGCCATCATGTGCTTTCATACCTTAGTGGGAAGTGTCCCTGCTCATGGCAGGGGGGTTGGAGCTAGATGATCTTAAGGCCCTTTCCAACCCTAACTATTCTATGATTCTGATTCTATGTCATCTGGTGCCCTTTTCTGGGAGGAGGAGCTTCACCTTCCAGTTCCTCCTGCTCCAGGGACTGTTTTTTGTCATTGAACATGATATTTTATGCATTTTTTTGATATGTAAAATGGATAATTAAACCACATTAAATCTCTTCATAAACCTTCATTCAAGTTTAACATAACATTAATTTGGCTGAGCTTAATTTACTTTGTAAACTGAATTAGCAACACAAACTCTGAATAAGAGTGTGCATAAAGGAGCCTAATATGGATTAAATAATCCAAATTAACTTAAAGTGTGAACAGAAAATGAATTAAATTTCCTGAGTGTCCCAGTGTAGGCTCATACATCAATCATCCTCTGCTGCAACTGCTCATCCTACATGGATAAGGATTCATCTCCAGTGGTTCTCTCCCCCTTTGCTACATGAATCTCTCATTTCTCCATGCAGGTGATGACCAGATCCTGCTGCAGCACTGATGGTGAGCTGGAGTAGCAGCAAGTGAGCAGGGAGAAGGCTTTTGCCTACAGAAAACTATGTGAGTGTGCAAAGCATGCAGGCAATCTGGGCAGCTCTCAACCGTTAAATGAAAAGGTAGCAAGAAAGAGCATCTCCTAACTATGAAAAGGAAAAGCAAAAAAGCTCTTTCTCTGCTTTTAACTTTGTTCCCCTTTGCTTTAACCGCCGCTTGTGATTTATGCTGAAAAGAAGGTCTGGGCTTATGAGTCCTGAATCTGAAGTATTCCTATAGGACACCATCCTTTTCTTGTGCTGCATAAGCACTGATAATCCCATTGAGCGTTCTTTCACTTGTGCCTTCATGCTAATGCCTTGTATACCAGTTTTCTCATGCATCCTTCTTCATTTGGAGCTCTGGGGAGAAAACTAAAATCAACCACACATTACTCAGGCTTGCCGAGTGTGCTCTGCAGACCAAAGAATGCATCCTGGGCTCAATGCATGTGCATAACTCCTGTTCGTGTTAATGGGAGTTATGTGCTTACATCCACATGCACATTACATCTTACATACACAGGAGGCTATTTCCCAATGCTTGACATCTTGTTTCATCATTTATGGTACTGCAATGAACTGCAAATTGTAGAGATCAAGAGTGAACGCCCATACACTGGAGTAGTGCCACGGTTACATATAGACCAGAGAACCCCTCTCTCTTACATCACAACAGTGCCTGGCCTAGGGCATCTTTGTTCTCTCACTGCTAGTAGGACAACTTCTAGATAGTTTTACAATGTTTTCCTCATGGAATTAAAAGAAGACAAACCTTAACCTCCCAAATGCTTTGACAGCTCTATGGAATAGATTTATGCCAACCCTACATGAAAAGAAATTAGCCCTATGGCAACAATCAGCAATCATATATACCAGGGAAGAAGAACAGCTCCTGCAAAGGGGATTAATTAGCAGTAATGGGATAAAATTGAGGGGGTGGGGGAGTTTAGTTTGAATATTAGGTCACGCTTTGTATTGTCATATATATCATCCCATGTAACAGTCTCTAAGAGAGGAAATCTTATCACTTTGGGAATTTAAATATGTACTGAGCTAGAAGCATCGGAAGAGACTTTACCTGGCTCAGCAGTAGTGGGGTAGGATATGAAAAGAATGGGATCCTCCTCATGGTGCATCAGGGTGAGCCCTCTGGAATCCCTGTGTCCTTTCTTCCTGACGAAGAAAACACGGACTGTGGATAACAGAGCTGTACCACAGGGAAGGTATGAACATATATATGCTATAAGCAATAGAAATACAAATCAGTGACTAATGCATTTCTTTTCTTCAGGAGTGCTGATGTCTTGTGTTTTCATTGACTCTGGAGGAGCGATTGGTTGGAAACAGAAAAATCATCATGATCACATGAAAGATGTAAAAAAGCAAAAAAACAAGGTGGAACTGGAGAAAAGACTCTTTTGGCAAGCCTTGAAAGGCAATGTAAGAGGAGGACTTGCTGAATTTGCTCTTATGTTACTCCTATAACCATAGCTGCACGGCTCCACAGTTGGGACTTAGCTGAGCTTCAGAGTGCCTACATGTGGTTTTCATTTTGTCTTGAGTCTGAAGCATCCTACCTGTCCTGTTGACCAGGGAGACATGCATACAGGGTGGAGACCTGCATGGTGTCCTATGGAGAGTGTGTCCTGCAAGGCACATGACGCAGCCTCAGGCAGGGCAGTAGTGTAGATATGCCCAATTTGTCTTCTAGGCTTATGCATATGTCCCTTTATAACTATGCAATGGTTCATTTAAGGCAGATCCCATGTTTTGTTCCCTTCACCATCATCATTACAGCTCTAGATGTAGCTCTCAAAAATTTAATATTCTAACAGTGGACAAAATCAGTGAAAGTAGGGTGGTTCCTTGTAATCCTCATATGCTGTTCCCTAAATATTTTTGAATCTTACTTACTTTGTGTTCTCCTGAGTTTGTTTTTCTCCCTCACACACTTGATCAGGTCATGGGTGTGATCTTTTAAGCCTCAAAATGCCCATAAATTTTGGGGCTGCATTGTCATGGTACTTTGCACCACTTCGTGCTTTTCTGACATAGACCTCTAGGTTGCCTTTTGCTGGCATTTGTTAGTGCTTTAGTGATAGGAGCTGGCAAGAATATCCATCTACTCTACCCAAAATGTTAAAGACCACAGCGGTTGTGATGATAATCAAGCCTGGCCTGCTACTCAGAGATCCCATCTCTGCTTGCAGAAAGTTGCTAGAGCAAGAAAAAATCATCCTACACTATCAGTACCCTACAGATCTCTCCATCTTCTCCCAGACTTCCTTCCCACCCATGGTGACATGTTTGCAAGGAGTGACAGCCTGCTGAACGCTATGCCTTCAGCCAGGTGAAGGTTTGCCTGAACCGTGATGATATTGTGCCTTCAGTAACAGAGCATATGTTTATGGTTAATGGCATTTTGGCATTTTTGACCTTCTTCATCTCTTTACTGCTCTTTTAAGTCTGCTTTAATCTCATTACATAAGGAAATAAGAGCCTCAGAGGAAGAATGTGTACACAAGCAGGCTAGCTCAGATGAAGCTGTAAGCACTGTGGGGTGAAAAAAACCCAATATCTATTTACCGGCTACATGGGAATCAACAGGAGTGAAGATGTGACCTGGCATCCAACTGACAAAAAACACTTAGAAGGAGGCTGATTCTTCCTTCTGCTTCCCTTTTGGTTTAACCTGACTTTATCTAATTCATCTGGGTAAAATAAAGTAATGGCAACAGTTAGCCACTACTTCTGGGCTTTTTCCTGAATGCCGTTTGAGAAGCAGATTCATCCTTGTTCTGGTGAAACACCATAAAGCAGGTGACCTTCTGTTTCTGTTTCTATAGGGGACTGCTGAGGACTGGGTTGGCTCATGGCAGAGTTTTCAGCAAGTCTAAGATTTGCTTTGTATTCACAAAAGAAGAACAGCAGCTCTGCTTTGTTCAGGCTCCTTCCCACTCCCAACCTGCCTCAAAACGGGAGACCATCCATTTCCACATAACCAGCAGAGGTGGTGGGGATGCACTGGGAATGCAGGTAAGAGATGTTTGTGCTGTGCACATTATAGACCTGAGTGCTCTGAAAGGAGTTTTGGGTTATGTGCTCACAGCTAAATGGGAAATCCCCCTGTCATTGGGGTTGTGGGATTTTATACTTGGATGTAAACCTCTGGAGGCAGAAGTCCCAGTACCTTCATCTGAACTCTTCTTTCAGAGACAGAAAAGGATCCATCGTCTCAGAGTACTGGGCATATTCCAGGTGGGTGCACTAAATAACCCTTTCCTGCATAACTCCCCAAAGTTATGATTTTGAGGTTTTTAGTCTATCCACAGGCTTTCCTGAGCTACAGTAGCCTCTGGTCTTAAATTTAGCCTCTCAGCAACACTCAATGAGAGCAGAAGAATTTAATCTCCTATCCTGCATCCACTGATGCTCCACTTTTTATTGTCTACATATATCTGTAATTATTAACTTACAGCAACATTTCATTGGCCAATAAATGTTAGTTATGGTATATTTGGTAGCTTTATGAAATGTAATTAGTGCTGGAATAGCATGAGATACTCAGGAGCCTGGCCCTAGTAGATGAACCTTTTATCGGCTGTAGGCATTTAATTCACTTTAACAGAGAAGACATAAACAAATAGCAATATTGGAACCTTGGACTGGCCTAGTTTCATCTTGTTTGCCTGTTGTGTTTCTACGGCTTCCTTATATGATTTTTAGCTCCTGCAGGCTTGTAGTAAATTGCTCATTGTTAGTTCTGAGATTCAAATTTCCCTTTATACCATCCACAGACCATTTATTACTGTTTATCATATTTCACTGGAACCTAGGAGCCTCTGCCAGTTTTAGGGGTCTTTGCTCAAGACTACATGAAGTGCAGAACGAATAAAATTGGAAAAATAATATCACCAAAGCTTTCAAAGGATGTTGCTTTGTTTGTGTGTTTGTTTGTTTTCCGTTTGGCAATCAAAATGAAATATATACCACTTGGATCAAATTAAATTGTATTTTCCTTCAAGTTATCTGGCCAAAATAAATAACCCCAAGTGCCATTTTATGTGAATCAAAATGTTCCCTTCATCCTGGAGGAATGCATTTTGTTTGGTCATTTGTCCAGAAAGCAAAGGGCTCAAAGATTAGCAACTTTCCAAAGCAGCAGATATTTCAGAAGACTTGTAGAAGACATTGGAAACCCAAATCAGATATTATTTCAGGCTGAGAAAACCTGCACCTTCCAGGAGAAGACTTTAGCCACTAAGAGAGAAGCTATTATTGAATGAGAAGAACTCTGTATTTCTTCTGGGTTCCATTCCACTTTGTGCAATCAAACACTCACAGGAGCAGAGGTAGGTTTGGGTCTACCACCTTCTAAAGCGGGTGTCCTGGATTCGTCTGATAAGGCCATGGCCACTTGCAGGTATGACATCTCCCTCACTATGAGGCCTCAGTGGTGGACATCTTCTACTTGGATGGGTGGACCATGCAAGCATCTTTGTAACTCCTCAATAATAGGAATCCTGTTGTTCAAGGATGGGTTTAATTTCCAAAAAGACACTAAGCTTGGTCCTGAGTGTTGGTCTCTCCATTAAGTCTTATAGAATTATAGAATCACAGAATCATGTAGGTTGGAAAAGGCCTTTTAGATCATTGTGTCCAACTATAAACCTAACCCTGCCAAGTCCACCACTAAGCCATGTCTCCAAGTGCCACTCCTCCTTTAAATACCTCCACAGATGGTGGCTCCACCACTGCCCTGGATAGCCTGTTCCAATGCTTGACAGACCTTCTTGTGAAGGAATTTTTCCTAATATCCAATCTAAACCTCCCCTTGGTGCTGCTTGAGGCTGTTTTCTCGTGTCCTATTGCTTCTTACTTAGGAGAAGAGACCAACCTCCTCCTTCCTACAACCTCCTTTTAGACTCAGGTCTCCCCTAAGCCTTCTTTTCTCCATGCTATACAACCCTAGATGCCCCAACCACTCATCATAAGACTTGTCTATAGTCCCCTCACCAGCTTCTTTGTACTTCTTTAGATATGTGCTCCAGCACCTCAATGTCTTTCTTCTTGGTAAGGCTTTGCTTATCACACACACAGCAATCTGCCCAGCAACGGCTTCTGTTTAGCCGTGGGAAGAGCCTTTTCCCTGTTCTGACTCTCAGATGATTTATAGCATCATTAGCTAAAATCCACAGTATGTGCTAATCTAGTGAAAAAGGGAAAATAAGATGCCTATAATCTGGCTTTAGTTACCTGGGAACTAACACAGGGAGCGCTTGGGCGTAGTACTGTTAAGTAGCCTTTTGGAGCTGCCGGTACCTGGTACAGGGTTATCATCATGTTATGGGACTGTTCTAGGTTCAGGCTGACAAAGCTGCCAGGAGGAAGAATTTGGTTGTCATCCATTGGATTATAAGTGATTTATGGTTTTTCTCATTGACTTCAGATATCTTGCAGTGGCAAGCTGCATTGTCTTAACTTTGCATTTGTAGATTATCCACACTGCGGAGTTATAAATCCTTCTGAGCACAGCATGCTTCCAAGGCCTAATTATATTGTCAGTGATAGGGTCTGGAGCAGGAGTGGATGTGCTACAATGCTCTGCTGGCCCCGAGTTCAGGAGGCATTCATAGAGGCATTTTATCAGTCAATTTCATGAGACATTAATTAATGAGATACTTCAATTAGATCATTTCTGTCACTAGGAAGGAATTATTCTTCATGGTCAAGATTACATCATCTTAATTAGTCCCTCTCCAAGTAATTTGCTTCTTTTCAAGCCCTGAAGAAGGGTACATTCATTATAGATAATTAATATTCAAGTTAATTGACTGTACCCTACAATTCATGGAGCCCCTTTGAAACACATTTTCTAGTTAGGCATCAGGAAGGGCTGTTAAAGTTGCACTGTGCAAGCCTATGTAAGGATTCTCGATCATTCAGGGGGCCAAATTATAATTATCAGCCCCAGGCCTGCCTTAGCCACTCCAGTTAATATTCACAATAGAAAGTGCCCATTCTGAGCAACTACTGTATAGATACAAAAGTTGAGACCAGAAGGTTAGGCTAAATCTCTTGTATTTATGTATACACTATGCAGGTAATCTGTTTTTTGTTAGTACACACATTCTTCACAGCAAAATTACTTTGATTTGACCATTTCAGTTTTAAAAGGGAATTTTTATAACAAACCAATCAGGAATAACAGATACTTGAAGCTCAGATGCTTCATTTGTTTACTCTTTTTGAGGAAAGGTCATGTAATATTAATGGTGTGTCTTCTGATGTTTCAGATAATCCACAGAAACCTCTGTATCCCACTCAGAGCAGTAAATTTAATGGAAATGTTCTGTATCATGTATAAACATTGTTGCATAAAGTTTTTTCCCTAGTGTTTGTGCTTAAGTTTTTACATTTGGCTTAAGTCAAAACTTGACTTTTCATTGTTCTGTTTGAGACTATAGCAGTGATCTTATATTTGAAAATACTACCTGCCTAAAATCTCAGAAGCTGGAAACTGAAATGCAAGTCAGTATTTCCAAAAGCAGCTATTAAGAAAAAAAAAAAAAAAAGAAAAAAATGAAAATAAAAATTTGATAACACTCACAATCTAACAAACTTGAAGCATCTACAGATCTGTAATAAACAGCTACAACTCTCACTGAAGCCAGGGAATTATGCTGGCTGTGCTTGCATCAGGGCTAAATCTGCCAAATTGCAAGTGCAATATTTCTACTCTTCATTTTCATGCAGATTGTTGAACCTGTCTATTCTAAGCAGAGCTTCTGAGGAAAGGAGATACAGCCCATACATGTGCAGGTCTTCGTTTTTAAAAATAAAACTTCCCCTTTGACTTGAACTTTAAAGAGTATAGCAAGCCCAATAATGTGGAAAACGTCGCTGAATGTGTGCTCAGATTTCAGTATCTTATAGCTGTTCCTGTCTTCATACCACATATTAGTTTCCTCTGAATAGTCTTTCAAACAAATTAAATAGCAGGAACGTTAGTGGAAGCAGTGAGATATAAACAAACACTGAATATTCAGAGTGACTATTTTTATTCCCAGCAGAAACCTAATTTTAAGATCAGACTTTCTCCAACTGCAGAGAATAAATGTTAGTATGAGTACAACAACATTTGTGCGCTGTATTATTTATTACAGGAGCACTGCCGGAAGCTTGCTAGGAGCAGGATGCTGTTGAGTGAGTAGACACAAAGTGAAACTTGGGGCAAATCCATATGGGAGAGGGTTTTTAGCTGATATGGTCAATCTGCTTCCTTAATGGCATGGATGGCACAGAGAAAGAAGTCAGCTATCCTATTATTCCACCAGTGTCAATTTGAATAGGTTAGAAGCAGGAACAAACACACTCTAGGACCTGGATATCTGAATTTAGTAATACTGAGGTGAAGATACTCTGCTTTCACTCCTTTTCGCAACACTGCCCTTTTACCAGCCTCACAGCACCTGTGCCAGGCAGGGAATAGGGGTGCATGGGGCCTCTCTCCTCAAAGGCATGCAGCCTTTCTCCTGAAATAGCTGCCACCTAGTATGCTTTCCTTTTGCTCAGCAGCATTTGCTTCACTGGCTGCCTTTAGCTCTGGACTAAGCAACCTCTTTGCTGAGATGTTACCTTTTGTTACCTATCCTGAATATGCAACAGAAGAAATCCAGTGCAGAATCCCAAGTAATGAATAATTTTGGAGATGGCTGCATTCTGCATTTGTCCAGGTGGCAAGAAAAGGTTAAGAAATAAAATAAAAAAAGAGAAGTGTATAAGCTTTAGCTAGGAAATACTTTATTGAGAGTTATTCACCCAGGGCTGTTAAAAATGTATCTTGAATTAACATCCTGCCACTTGCTTGGTGCCCCTGCCTAATTCTGTTATCTGTGATTGATTATCCAAGAGCAATTCTCAGGAGCTTGCCCAATTTGCTTTTATTGCTAGTTACACCAATGAAAAGCAACCATCTAAAACTTCTTGTTGGCTGTCCCCGATCCCTTCTCCATCTGCATCCCTTTTGTCTAGACAACTCACACAAGTCCTAGCTCTGCTCCCTGCATCGTTTCTGTTTGACTTGCTGATATTTTTTTTCCACTTTTTTTGCCCCACAGAAGACACCAGAACCCTTTTGCTGTTGATTTTAGAATCTATTAGAGTTGACATTTTGTGGCAAGAATTAAATCTGTGTTCTTCTGTCACCTGCTTATGAGAGTATAGGCTCTGTCTCTGCTGGCACGAATTGTGGTAAGGGCACAGAGACAGAGCAAAGGAGCGCTTCTTCATCTGCAATTTTGAAACAGCTCCTTTATTGATTTGGGCATAAAACAATGCTAAAAAAGCATTTCTGGTTGTGTCACAAACTCACCCACCAAGCTGCCTGACTCCATGGCTGTGGACACATTTGCTCTTTCAGCTCTGGAGCTAGCAGTGCTCTCTGCATAATAACTATCACACAGTGTTAGTTTAGGAGGAGCACTGCAATAATTTTGGACCTCTGGAACAACCAATTTGAAGATCTCAAATTGCTCTGCAAGCAAAGATACAAAATCTACTGAAGAAGGTCAGTAGCATTAACCCTGTTTCAGTACTGGCTAATTTAATGTCCGGAGAGATAGAAGGTCCGCACTGTGGAGATGCTGAACATGTACACTTTGAATTGAAGTCTGGAGGAGCTGAGGGTATTTGATGTCTATGGAAAGCAGAAATCCCATCAGGGATTTGTTTAAAGGTAAACAGAAGAATAAATGGGAAGTCTTGACTCCCAGTCCTCTCCTCTAATCACTGAATCACACTAAAGGGTAACTTGTATATCATCCTATGTCTGTATATTACCAGCCTGAAGCTTGTAAAAAGCATTCAATATTTCAAGGGCTTTGTTTCTTATCCTGTCAAAAATAGTCTTTAAAAACAGTCCCAATATCTGTGCAGTTCTGACGTTTAAACTGGGCTCTTCTGAGTGGTGGCTCACTCTGGCACATTTATATCGCTCACTGCTGAAGATGCAGATGGAGATTTTTGCAACATTACACCATCATTCTCAGTAACCCAGAATTTTTTCCTTGCACTCAATTTTCTTATACCTGAGCTTCTGTCCTCAGACCTTTATCAATGTCTTCAGGCCTTGACTGACTTCAACTTAAGAGGGAAATGCCCTGAGACCAAAAACACTCATCAGCACACCCTGCACACTGAATAATTATAGTGAAAAACCACATCCATTGGCAGAGGTGAGCAAAATCATGGAAAAAAGATAATGGAGTCCATTGGAGCAAGAAATCCATTTCAGCACAGATCTCTGAGAGCTGGGGGAGCTGTCTTCAGTGAGAAAATAACAAATTGCATGTTTTAAACTACATTTTTCTTTGCAGAGAGATCCGTGGACTGTGGAGAGCCAGGTAGTTTCTGTCTTTGGACAGCTGGGATCCAGGGTCGCCCAGTTCTGCTAAGAGAAGCTGGAAATTTGAGAGCTGTTTAGGGTGGGAGCAGCTTCCAGATATAATGTTTTGCCAGACAGCGGGCAAGAGGCAGAAATCAGAATTTTCTGGACTGACTGGTAGTCTCTGACAATGCAAGGCAAGTTAACCACAGATTATGCTGTAACCTTGCCATTTGGCAACTTAAATGTACTTCTGCGTGTCTTAATGATATAGTACTGTGCACTCAGCTTAGCAGTGTGGAGGGTTTTTCCCACCTCAGCATTTCTTTATAAATAATCTCCAGCTTTCTGTAAGAAAACTTTTAATGAGGGCTGTCTTATATAATTGGACATTTGCCCATTGTTCCAGCATTTGGTGTTCGCTTTGTAGGTAATGACTGTTGCTGGCACTCATAGAAAGAAGTTTTTTCCTGGTCTCCAATGAGGCTTAGAGAAGAGTGGTCATGGCCCACATCTGCAGACAGAGCAGTGTGAGTCCTCTCCATATGGTGTTTTGAATCTGACAAGCTGCAAACAAAGGGAAAAGGGGAAGTGCTCCCTAAGCGCAGCCATCATTGCTGAGGTGACAACCTGATGGGACCTTTCCAACCAGCCCCAAAAATAACCATCATCTGCATTCTGGAGAAATTCTTTTCAAGCTTTTTTTCCCCCTCTTCTTTTCCCTTTTTGCTTCTTCTCTCTTTCATCCTCTCCTTTTCATTTTCAATTTCAGCCACTTGATCTTCAGATATTTTTGAAATGACTAGGAAAAAGGGAGACAAAAATGAAGCCGACATAAGGGAAATCGAAGTGTGGGGGAAAACCACAGCAGTTTATTCCAGACCTTGTTTAATGAAAAATAATTTGAAAATTTCAAAACACTGCAAGCTGCAATCCCATTTTCTGTTTATTCATGATAGACAAAAACATTGAAGCTTTAGTTTCCTATGATGAAAGGAAGCAATATTTACCTTTTTCAATCACTTTTTTCCCCCCATTTAATAACTTGAAGGGCTTTTGCATCTGAAGCAGAGCCAGCATTCAGAGCTCTCCATTCTGTCAAACTCTTTTTGTCCTGGTATCCAAGTCTGGTTTACATTTACCTCCAGGACCTCTATCCTCCCTGGCTGGGCTCAAAGCTAAAGCCATTGGTTGAAGCTGTTGGTGATGAACAATTATTCACATTTTCTCAAAACGCAAGACTTACCTTGATCCAATGAAAGAATCAGGTGATATAGTTGAAACAAACAAAAAGAAGTATTTTCCACCCAATAAGAACTATAAGACTTGTTTCTTCTCAGATTATATTCTCATGTCTGGACTGTTTGGAGCAGAAACTCATCAAAACCCAATATGTCTTCATTAGTACAAAGCCTAGTACCATGGAGCTTTAACCTTCCTGAAGCCTGTAGGTTCTCCTTTAATAAAAGTAAATTTTTATAATTTCTACAGATTCTTCAATTTGGTTTTTGTAAATCTTTTCTGGCAAAATACATCTTGTAATAAAACTAGTCTTTAGCCTTAAGCTCACTGAGTGGAGAGGAAACTTCTCTCTTTCCTATTATTTCCCTACTTTCTCCTACCAATAAGGTGGAAGATATCTGAAGGATGTACAAGGGCTGCTTCTTGTACAGGGATTTTGTTGTTTTGCAAGTGGTAGGATATTTTTAAAGAGATCTAACTTGATAACCAAGCTGTGTGGTGAGTTTGACATGCTGGAGGGAAGGGATGTCATCCAGATGGACCTTGACAGGCTTGAGAGGTTGGCCAATGACAACCTCATGAAGTTAAATAAAGCCAAATGCAAGGTTCTGCATCTGGGTTGGAGCAATCCCAGGCACAGCTACAGACTGGGTGGAGACTGGATTGAAAGCAGCCCTGAGGAGAAGGACTTGGGGGTGCTGACTGATGAGAAGCTCAACATGAGCCATCAATGTTCATTTGCAGTCCAGTAACCAACTGTGTCCTGACCTGCATCACCAGCAGCATGACCAGCTGGTCAAGGGAGAGGATTCTCCCTCTGTGCTCTCATGAGACCTCACCTGTAGCTCTCCATCGGGCTCTGAGGCCTGCAATGTAAGGAGGGCATGGACCTGCTTCAGCAAGTCCAAAGGAGGCCACAAAGATGATCAAAGGGCTGGAGCACCTCTGCTCTGGAGATGGGCTGGAAGAGCTGGGCTTGTTCAGCCTGGAGAAGAGAAGGCTCTGGGGAGACCTTAGAAACAGCTTCCAGTGCCTAAAGTGGCTGATAAGAAAGCCGGAGAGGAACTTACTGCAAGGACATGTAGGGATAGGACACTGGGTAAAGGCTTTACACCGAAAGAGGGAAGATTTAGATTAGATATTAGGAAGTGGTTCTTTCCTGTGAGGGTGCTGAGGCGCTGGCACAGGTTGCCCAGAGAAGCTGTGGCTGCCCCACCCCTGGCAGTGTTCAAGGCCAGGTTGGATGGGGCTTTGAGCAACCTGGTCCAGTGGAAGGTGTCCCTGCCTATGGCAGAGGGTTGGAACTGGATGAGCTTTAAGGTCCCTTTCAAACCAAACAGTTCTATGATTCCATGACTCAAGCAGAGCTTGAGAAGTTCCTACTGTGAAGTCCCAGCTCTGCAAGGACATTCCCGCCCTGGTGTGTGTCTAGGCTGACCTTTCTGAAGTAACTGTCTTTGTGCATGGTTGTAATTCAGCAGCACCAAGTTAGGTTTGCTTGTACATTGCTGTATGGAAGCTGTTTGAATGATCAGGATGTGATGTTTTTGGGGTTGGTGGAGCAGGAAGGGGAGATTACCTCCTGTAAATGCGAACATTGAAGGACTAACATAGATTTTCCATTCTGACAAGCATGTAAATAGCACAATATGAAGTTCCTTAAAAAAATTTCCTGGGAGACAATTTGGATTCAAATTATGTTTTCTAGAAGGAGCTGCCTGCTGGCAGTGTGTCTCAGTCCGCTGCGTGTTGACAAGCCCAAAAGCAGACATAAGAGGCCCTCTGAAGTTGACTGAAGTTAGTGTCAACAAAGCTGGGATTTCTTCCAACTAAAAGCTGTTCAACCAGTGTGAAATGTTTGTCAGGCGGTAGAGAAGAACAACTAGAGGAGCTACCAAAATATTTAACTGAGACTTTCATAGAGACATTAGCTTTCTACTAAAAGATACTGCAGTGGCTTTCAGCACTGAGTAATGTTTTGTCCAGAAACTTCCTTGAGTTTCCACTTTAAAAATACATCATTGTGAGGTATCCTGACAGTTGCAAGGTATTTAATGTTCAGGGCACAGTGTTGTGCTATGAGGAGGCTGGAGGCCAGCTCCAGCTGGGTTTAGGTTTTTCAATTCCAGCACTGCAATTTGCAAGCTCTCCTCCAGCAAGTTTCTGTTTTGTCCTGGTATGCTAAAGTCAATGCCCACCTCAGTTTCTGCCCTGAAAATATTCCTCAAGAGCAAATAAACCCCCTACAGAGGGTGAATCAGCTAACCTTCATGCTTTCCCCTGATTATCTAGACAAGGATGAGTCACTGAAGACCTAAATTAGGTTCCCAGTTCATTGGTGGCTCTGACCTGACAATAGCCTGCACAAGAACAATCTTCAAAGGTACATGGAAGAGGTGGAAGGAATGAGCAGCTGGGGATAGTTTACTGTCTGATGGTAGGGGTTAAATTTGCTCCCACCAGGACCTGGCATTTGCAAAACATCTGTCTTGACATTGTTGGGTGTTGTCAGTCCTTCAACAAATGGCTATATTTTGGAAGCATGTGATCTATGCTTATCAATGTAAGTCAGTGGGTTAAACAAGTTACATTCACTCTTTTTTGGTTTCTTTTTGCTCTTTGATTTTTCTAATCTGCTTCAAAGAATTTTTATTTATATTTCTGTTTGTTTCCCCAGCTGCTGTCAGTATTGTTACCTCTAGATCCCCAATGATCTAATGCCAGCCCTACACTGTGGTTGGCACTCTCTCCTGGGAGGTGGAAGACATGGATCTGAGTTCCTTGAGGCAAAGAAAGTCATTAAACCTGGGTCTGTCATCTTGTTCTCCAGGCTTCACATCAATTCACAGTGATTGCCTGAAAGAAGAGCAACTCCACACTTTCTGTGAATGTCCAGCCCTCACTCCAGGAATGAAGCATGCAATTTTTTCTGAGTTTCTGAATGAAACATACAATTCTGAGACAGCCCTGAAGAAGAAACCCTATTCACGTCTGCCACAGGAGAATGTGCAAGTGAATCTCACTAAGTTCTGTAAAGTAGAAGAGGTTGAGCAGATGCAATGGGAACTTCCCAAAGAGCCTGTGGTTTGGTTCTTAGGACAGTCTCTTGGGGAGGCAAGAAAATGTGTCACATCTCTGTAGACAGCAGCAGACCTCCGATAACAAGCAGCATGGTCCTTACTGAGCTCTAGTAACTGGCATCCCTCCTCTGTCCCACTGAGGAAGAACTGGGAAAGAGAAGCGACCCAGCCTAGGTTCCAAAAACAGAGGTTGTGGGCATGGCATCAGGAAAGGGATATTTCTGCAGTACAGTGTAAGCTACTGAGAGATAAGAGGTCCAATTTCCATTCCCACCATAGAGTCATAGAATACTTTGTGTTGGAAGGGACCTTTAAAGGTCTTGCAGTCCAATCCCCCCCACTAAAATGAACAGGGACCTCTTAAACTAGACCACGTTGCTCAGAGCTCCATCCAGCTGACCTGGGATAAGGCATGTACAGTCTCTGTGAACAACCTTTTCCAGTGTTTCACAGCCTTCATAATAAAAAACTTTCTTCCTTATATCTAACCTCAATCTTTTAGTTTAAAAACATTACCCCTTGTCCTATCACAATAGGCCCTGCTAAAAGTTTGTCCCCATCAGTCTTATAAGCTCCCTTTAAGTACTGAAAGGCTGCAATAAGATCTCCCTGGAGCCTTCTTTTCTCCAGGCTGAGCAACTGCAGCTCCTTCGGCCTATCTTCATAGGAGAGGCGCTACAGCCCTTGGTGTAACTTTGTGGCCGTTTTTGTGACATCAGTCCCATCAGCTCCACAGGGTGGCTGTTCTGCATCCTGCTCTGAATTGCTTCACTTCCCCCAGCTACTCTCCAGGTCTCAGGAGCTTTGGGCATGCCAATTATGTCTGAAATGTTTTGGTGAAAGCTGGATTTGGAAGAACCAACACTTAAGGGACCGTATCCCTTTTTAGAGGTGGCCCGAAGATCATAGAAAATAAGAGCTGATCTGTGATCTTCTTGATTCTTGTCATTTTAGTGATGCTTAATTGCTCCCTCTGCCACTCACAGACAGATGCTACCACACTCATATACCACAGACATCATATTTTTTCTAACTCCTCCAGAGCTCATGTTAGAACTCTTGGTGTCAACTACTTGCCCAATAAATAGATTCTTCCCTAACTTCCCTGCTATCGTAACGTTTAAGATGACTTCCAAAATAAGGACAGGAGTAACTAACTATGACTTTACTCCTCCTTGGTGCAACATAGCCACTCTGGTGAATAAACAGACTGCAGTAGGTATGCGGCATATCCTTGAGGTAGAGATTAGGCTAATGGCTTTGGAGCAGTAGAAATGAAGCTCTCTCTGAAAAGCCAAGAGGAATGCAATACAAGCACATTGGTGAGGGCACTAAAGATAGCTCTCCTGCTCTTGAGAAAATGACTGTGTTCTGCTGTGCTTACAATTGCTTACAGTCTCAGCTTTATGTCGTATCGAAAGGGCAGCTGTTTGATAAGGATTGGTTGGGAAGCAGTTTCTTGACCTGTAAAGCTGTATCAGATACCCAGTGAGGCCATCACAAGAAATCTTTGCGATGGTCTCGGTGTTTAATTGAGTATAAGAGAAGACATGAATTTTAAAGAGGTAACATTCTCTAGAACAAGGAACTTATATGAAGTAATTTCTACTTGCTTTGCCACCTAACTAGAAGATGCATAAATCATTAAAGTGCATGTTTCCTCAGCATCTGGGATAGTGATCCACTGTGGATTAATCACAGTGATCCACAGAACTTAACCATCAGGATAGCTGATGAACTCATGGTACCAAAGATGAGTAGGATTCAAAGCTAGTAGGGACTATTAGATTATTTTGTTCTGTTCTTATGAACACAGAAGGTTGAAAATGTCATTCAGTGGTGCCTACTTTGAGCCCAAGGTCTTAAGTTTGATTAGACCATCTGTATTGATTTAAAATCCCCATTACCCCTATTCACAGACTGTTTTAACCAGAAGTCCCATCTTGCTTGAGAATTACTGGAGTGAAATTGCAACTGTTGAGTCTATAAATAGACCAACGTGCTATCAAATATTATTTTGTGATCATATTAATTGAGACCTTTGCCCTTTTGCATAGGAAGAAGAGGAAACACAGTGTTTACATTGACTGGAGGTAGTAATAAATGCTGGATTCTCACGGGCTAATTTATAGGACCCTATGGAGTGCTGAAAAGTGCAGTGAACATATTGACCTGGCAGGGTTGAAGCCAGTTCTGTTCAATACACTACAATGAAAATGTTTTTGAAGGATTGTCCTTGCTATTGTTTGGTGTTAAATGAAAGAAAAAGGGAAAAGAGACAGAGTAAAACCAAGAATAAGGAAAAAGATCAGAGAAAAACTTTGGCATGGAGCTCACCATTTTTGGGGGGAGGAGGGCTGGGGGAAATAATCCCTTTCCTCAAAGATTTAGGGGAGAAAAAAACCCTGCTGTGCTTGCTGAAATTCCCTTCCAACTCCCATTGTCAGTGTTAATTGGTGATAGCCCCCATCACACAGAAACACTGTGGAGGTAAAATGAAAGGAAATATGTAAGGGGGTGTGTGTGAGTAGGAGGCTGCTGTATCATGTGAATGAGGAGCACAACAATGGTCCAGAATAAGCTAATATATATAAATGAAAATATCAGCTTGATCCTTTGCTGGACTTTTTGGTGCTTTGAAAGTTCACATTAATTCCAGCTGTGTGGGTCCCTTTATTAATTAAATGGTCAAGGCAAGCTCCATGTGCAGTACCAGCTCCTCTAGCAAACGATGAAAGCACTATGTTGACATCCTTATTCTAAGCTCCACAGTCACCTTCAGGGCCTGCATTCAGGCTGAATTACTTTGGCTTCGGTGAACTTAAAGAATCCCAGTCTTCTCTCAATAGATTTTAAATCCCTCAGTGCTGTTCACCTAAGAAATGAGAAGGTCTCTTGCTGACACCCTTCTTGATGTTCCTGATAGTAAAAATCTTTAGAGCCAAGTAGGTAGATCTAATTATTTCAAAGGGTTCCCAGCTGCACTGGTTCTTAGCTTTCCCTTTCATCATCTATTTAATTAGAAAAGGGCTTTGTTTTATTTATTTTTTCACAGTATGTGGTAGATTTTCATTTTAGACTCCTAATAGCCCATGGTTTGTCTGTGTGCTGGAGAATGCAGCATCTTGTAGTTGGGTAGAGTTGAGACCAGGTATAGACATTTCTTCTGTGGAGAGCTGCACAAGCACCAACAGCTTTGATGACACAAGAGGATTAGCTCTGTGGCTGCCTGAGCAGCTGCATGGAGCAGCTTTGTCCTCTCTGTGGGTAGCTAGGACCTAAATACAAAAGCTGAGGATCCTTGCAATTGCTCTCTTAGCCAAAAAAACACCTCTGATGAATGTGCAACCTTTGCTCTTTATCACTTCAGTGCATGATGTCTCTGGGTGGCTCTACAGAAAGAGACTGAATGCAGACCCCAAGAGGTTTGCTGTGGAGGAGGAGGGACAGCTGTATGTATGCTTAAGGAACAAAGATGTCCCAGAGATCTGTGGCTCTGTTTCACATAGGCAACAGTGTAAGGATTGTCCTCCCTCACCTTCCCCTCCTTTCTCTGCCTGATTGGGTGTGGTGACTTTTCTTCTTCATCTTTTCTGCAGAGACAATTCCCTCTGCAGGTAAAGTGGTGCAGTGTTGAGGTGTTGGTCTTCTTTGGAAATAACAAAGGATTTAGACACCCTCACTGAAAAACAATCTAAGCTAATCAAAGTTTATTACCCTCTGTGTCCAAGAAGGGACTTCCTAACCCTTCAAGCACCTCTTGACCCTTGTCTAGTTTTTGAATCCTTCTGGAAGCCTTTTTTCAACAACAGCTAATTGGACACTGAATTAGGACTGTGAAAATAAAGGCAATGCAAATGACGTAAACCTTCATGTATGAGGAGGTAACGTTTACAGCTGTAGTGAGAGCTAAAGGAGAGCTTTTTGGGGACACTTATTTGTATGGGTCCTTCTGCCCAGTGGCTGACGGACTCAGCACTGATCTGCTGCAGCAGCTCCTCATCAGCAGTGTCCAGGTTTGGGATGCTGTGTGTTGGGCTTTTCCTATGCGTTATGATAGGGTTTGATCCTTAAGTCTCAGAAAAGAAAGCTTGAGCTGACTTAGGGGTGGATATTATTATTCTATAATGATTAGACATTGCATGAGCTTTCCTTGAGCTTGCTTTAATTCACTATTATTTTACTCTATCCTATCATGATTTATCATCTGAAGTTTGAATCAGTAGCTTAATAACTGCTTCAGTGTCTGAGTCAATTCCTCCTCCTGGATTTTTTTCCTTTCTTTTCTTATATTAATAGCAATAGGGGAGGTGAGGGCAGTGGATTAACAGTTGGGCTCAGTGGCTATCCAAAGTGGTAATGGCTTTTTCCCAAGCCAGCACATGCTGCTTGCTATGTGGCTTAATGTACCAGGTGTTCAGAGGGTAGAGCCAGCTCTTAAGCTCTTTGTCTTCCCTGGGTGGCGTCATTAGTGCATCATATGTTTCAGAGAGAGCCCAGTGAGAGCCGTGCATTGCAGTGCAGAAGCTGAAATGCTGATGCACTGCCCTTCGGCCACCTGAAAAACGTTGCAGAATATGTTTGGATTCATATGAACATCTCTCCCATGCTGTACACACTGGTCCAAAGCACCAGTCCCACTTCTTCCCCCGTAGCAGAGCAAAGAACAGAGCTGCCCCCAGGAGAAGGATTTTGCCTTCATTTTTGGGGTGAAGTTTGTGTTATTTTTCTGTTCTCTACCCTTCTTTGTTCATGTGCATGTCCACACACATGCAGCCAGCTTGCTCTTGGGTGCATTTGTGCACCGCAAATTGGTTATTTACCTTTTCTTGCAATACTGGGGAAAGCTTTACAGTGCCTCAGGCTGTTTTAGAGCATGGACACAAGCTGCAACACTCATATCTTGACTGATACCTTCCTTTGACCATCCTGCATGGCCGGAGGACATGGGGAGCTCTGTAAGAACTCTCAGTGGGGTGCAACTGAGCGTCGTTTCAGAGAAGTCCTGGTTGTACCACAGCCTCCCATGGCCCAATATTGTCCCAGGGTTGGTCCACACCAGGGTGGATGCTCCAATAGCATCTCCTGCCTCACTCTGCAGTGACTACATGCCCCTCAGAGTCAGGCAGCTCATTCAGAAAAGTAATTGGCACTAATTAGGGCTCCTGTGTGCTGTTGTGTTCCTCACTGGCAGCCAAGTGGCCTTCATATATGCATAAAAGTCTTCTTGGGTTTTGTAAATGACAAAAGACATTTAACACAAACCTGCAATGAACCCCCATGGTGGAAGAGGTCTTTGGGAAATTAATGGGGGATCTGTGTTGGTCAAACATTGTCAGGGATCAGGAAAAAAGAAACCCCATAAGAGTGTATATTTTTTTTCATTCAGAGTTTTGAGAGGATGAGTGGTCAATTCCCTATGAAAGGATCTGTCTCTCTAGTTACATGGCCTTCATGGGGGCTTGTGACGGCACTGACATGTTTGCAAGGGGCAAATCTTTAATACAGTCACCTGCACTGACATTGGAGGTTTGCCAGCATGTAGTTGTGTGAGTGGAAGAGCTTAGCGCAGTCCCCTTACTTCATCCTTCACAAGCTCTGTGCCTCAGTTTCCCCATATCTAAAATGTTGGGACTCCTGAAGAACTACAGCAGAAAAGTGCTGCATGGGAATCAAGCATGATCACAAGGGAGGCCACTGCCCTGGCCCTGAAGGCTCTTTCTTTTGCACGCCTTTTCTTTTGAATGAAGAAAGAAGGCTTTGTACGTGCTTGAAAACAATCGGCTGAGAAATGCAACACGTGCATGTTTCTGTGGGTGCATGCACAGCCCGTCCTGAGCCTGGATGGGGCTCACACAGAAGGTGCTTGTGCAGCAGAAAGATGAGCAGCTCAGGGGATGGAGGGGACCTTTATCTTGTAGAGCTACAAGTGTGTGACTGCACCCTGCTCCTTCACACAGCGTGCTTGATGGGAGGAAACATTACAGAGTGCCGAGGAACAGCATGTTTTGCTTACTCTCAGGAAAAACAGCTGAAATGAGATTTAGTTATGAATGTGTTCAGTGTTCTTTAGGAAGAAAAAAAGGATGCAAAAGGAAATACTTTTAATGAGGAACATATAAAATTAGATGATTCCAAAATGTATGTTATCTAATAGCTTTATGATGAAATGTACTATCATCAGGGCTCCTTCCAGTGTTTGCAGAATTGAAGAAAATGCCACCATGTTTTGTGTTTTTAATATTACATATGCTGCTCCTGGAGTGCAAGGTGGCCTCATCCTGGCTCAGGTTCCTCTGTGGCACTGCACAAACACTAACATGAATGGCTGAAGGGTAGATGAAACCACGAGGGTAAATGCTGACAAAACCTCTGATTGCTGTTTTGGCTAGCTCTGTTTTCCTGAGGGTCTGGGGCTTATGTGACCTGCTGACATGAGAGGGATGTCATCGCAGGTGACACTTTTGCAGAGGTGACAATTGTTATGTCCTGGTTGGAGCCACCTAACACAGAAGAGCAGCCCCAGTTACTCTTTGGGTTTTGAGCCTCTCTGGGGAGGAGAAGAGGCAGTATGTGTGCACTGCACTGACACAAAACACTCTGGTGTATGCAGCTTGTGCTTGCTGTCCCCATTACAGCTTATTCCATCTCCCTGAAGGGACAGAGTACAGTTTTCCACTTTGTCACAAATAATAATTATCTCAGTGATAGCCTGTGGTGGGAGCTTACCCTGAGGAGGCTGCTCTGGCTGCAGGAGGCACAGCAAGATGCTCTGTGCTATTTTAGCTGTGCATTTCTTGCGCCGAGGGCATCAGCATATAGAAAAGGGACAGAACCTTGTACATTTACCCATCAGAAAATCTTTGGTTATGTCTGCTTAGAGTGATACAGGTGCTTGTAGCCTTCCCTTTGCCCTTTGCACTTGCCCAGGTGGATAAGCCTTCCGGTTTAAGCATTTTTCTGCATAGCATAGCAGCTTCTTGATATGTATTAACTTCATACTCTGGCACTGCTGGTTTAAGTTCTGTCCCGTTGAGTCCCTTACCATTAAAATAGCTATTCACCATTCACCATGTACAATAAACCAGGAGACTGTATTTTATTTGGTTCCAGCCCCAGGCACCTGAAGCAGGTATGAATCTTTTAAGCGTAAGTTCATCTTTAAGTTGTCCCAAATGTGCCATGAACTACTTACATAGTTTGTTAAATGTCATTTAAACAATCCTGAAATCTAAAATTATGTGGCTCCAACACCTCTCTTAATGTTTGTAGAAGGAAGATTGCTTGGACTGTAGGTTGGGCAGAACTACCTTTCAGAGGTTTCCAGAGGGCTTGGCCAAATGCTGATAGTTACGGTTTGTGCCATCCCCAAAAAAATGTAGCTGCTGGGAATCCAACATACTCAGCCACTAGAGTGTGTCCATTTATGGTAGAAAATGCTCAGAGTGAAGATTAAGGAATTAGGAAAATTGCAATGTACTGGTTTTGTAGTGTTTAATGACCACAAGAGGTCAGGGCTTTTGTTTTTACATCTCATGTGAGAGAAAAGCCCTGTCAGAGTTCAGCATCTTTAAAAGTATGGTTTCCTGATTACCTGAAGTTGAAGACTGCTACTAGCTGAAAGAGGCACCTGCACCCTTTCACCACCCTGATGTATTCTTGCTTCCTTGTTTGCCCTGGCACCAGTAATTGTGCTGCCATCTGAAAGGTCAGCCTCACTTTCTGATCTGGCTGAAAACTTACAGGTGAACCCTACCATTGCAGCTGGTAGAGCCCCAGAAGTGGATGACTGGGCAAGGAGGCAAGGGGACCATTGGTGAATATTGCTTTTGGTAGCAACATGGCACTTGCTCATGCTGACTATGATACTATAGCCTTGGACCTGTAACTTTCTCTTGCCCTTTGATAACCCTTACTATGTTCAAATAATGACCAAAATTGGTCATGGGAAGCATATGGAATCTGAATGGGAGCAATCCAAGCAGCCTGACATGCTTCAGATGACCAATTTTGATGGGATCTGAAGGATAGGATGGCAAATCCAAACAAGTAGCTTCTCATGGGCAAGTAAGGACATGTTTGGCTCACCACATATCCAGTAAGGGATGCAAATTCCTCCCAGGAATGGACCATACTTCATCTTGGAGATGTGCAAGTTATTTTCTCCTCTATTCCTACTGGAAGACAGTTCTATCATCTGTCTTCTGAGAAGTGTAGATGCTGTCTTCTGATTTCAAGAGTAGGTAATGCATTGCATGATTTTACCCATGGAGAAAAAAGGTAGATAAAGCTGTTTACTGGAGTCTTTGTCCTAGTCACTTGGGAGTTGACAGGGACTATCTGTTGTCCTGATTTTCACCTTAAACTCCACTGTAAAAATCCAAAATCATCTGACCTCATGAAGTAGTGAGGTTAACCTCAGAAAGGAAAGGTTACTGAAAGGAAGGCTCTCAAAAGGAAAAGCACTTAAGACATTTTATAATCTTGGAGAGAAGTGCACCCACTATCTCAACAAGTGAGATCTGAAGTAAAGCACAGTGCACAGAGTAAGCAGTCCCTACAACAGCTATTCCTCTCCTTCTGTGTTATCACACAGGTTTATTCCAACAGTTTCTCTTTCAGAGTTTTTTGCATGTCAGCAGTGATGACATTAATGGTCTTGCTTTTCAAACCTACACTAAAGCACAGCTTTCCTAGGAGGTAGCCTTAATAACAACCTATATCAGCACTGTCCTAACTTTGGAGTATGGGGTCTGTAACTGCTGATGAACTCACCAAGCTGGCATTTCTGAGCTTAAGACTGGATGAATGTATACATTTTGCTCTATATCAGGAATAATATGCATAGACACGATTGTGCTAAGAACTTTGCCATGAGCTGATTCATGTTATGACAGAATAGTCATCTGCTACCAGCCTCCTACTTCCAGAGCACCTCAACCTAACACCTATTGGGTTTCTTTTTTTGTTTTAAAGTGTCTGTCAAGCCCCAGGGATGTGACTGTTTGTAAAAATGAAACTCTCTGCCTCCTCTCTTGAGATGGAGTCAGAAGTGTAAATTCTATAGGATCCTATAAGGTCCTAAGTAGCTAAAACAGATAAAATAACAGCACTGGGTACTTAAGCATGCTATACTAACAGCAAACAGGAGCTTCAGAGGCAGCAGGACTTCCTAAATACTTATGATAATGTCTAACAAGAATAAAAGATGTCAGACAAAATAGCAACTACACATCTTAAAGAAAAGCCTTGATGTTTCCTTAGCTTGTTGGATATTTATGAAGCATAACCTGTAGGTTAGCCTACAAAGCACTAGAAAACAAAGACTTTGTGTTCGGATCTTTCAAGAAGGAAGGTTAAACAAAGGACATTGAAATAAGCTATATCAGAAGATCTTTGTTTCTAGACATCAGTGGAATAGAGGATTTGGAATAGCCTTCTCACTTTCTTCATTGTCCTTGCCCATGTGGTTTTATGTTGGGTTTTTTGTGGGTTTTTTTGTTATGGTGTTTTTTTGGTTTTTTTTTAAGAAAAAAAAACAGATAAAGAAGTGGGAGTAATTTATATCTGTTGATGCTATTGCTTTAGTAGCTATATGTGCATTACCTGGAACATGAACTATTCATATTCCAGAAAGTAAACAGTGACCTAATCCACTCAGTTTCAGAGTTTTCTGCTGCCATAGCTGTAGGATTTTCAAGAGAAACTCATTTGCTCAGGGAATAGTAGAAATAAAAATAATTAAAATTAATCTATGATCAAATTCCACAATTGGCCATATGTTATATATATTAGAGGGATTCATGCTGGTTTTTCTTAGAGTGGGCAAACCAGCTGAACCTTCAGTAGCACATCATGGCTTTACTGAAATTAGGAGTCTTTATTTGGGTGTCATAAAACAAAACCACTGTCAGGAACTGGTCTGACGTAAAAGGATTATCATATTTTCACCATCATTCAGGACTGACTCCTACTTGTTCTTTTCTGTCTATCCCTATGAAATTCAATGGCTAATATTCTTCTCTCAACTCAGTAGTCTGAGCAAGCAGCCCTTCCCAAATTCCTTCCAAGGCTTCCTTCTCACTAGTGAAGGGAAATGTATTTCCTTTCTTTGTACTCCAGACTGTGAAGCACATGCACTACATTTCATAGCAGCCTAACATAAGACTTTATCCTGTGAGTAGTGGCTGCTTCATGTAAAGGTTAAGAGACTCATGTAGATGCCAGGTAATAGGTCTTCTCTGGCATTACCCCATTCCTCTACTTGATGCCAATGCCAGATGCTCTTTGGGGTAATTTGTTGACATGCACTCACATCTCACCAGGCTCTGAATACTTCACCAGAATGAGTGACTCAAAAATGGGAAGAAATGCTTTGAAAGCAGGGAAACCACAGAGAAACCACAAAGAAACCACAGAGAACCAAGAAGATCACCTTTAAATACAAGAGAAATGCCTGGTCTTAAAGAAGCTTTGTCAGGTTGCTTCTGGGTGGGAAGATGTGTCCATGTAGGGGGATTTACATGGCTGGGATGCTGGTAATACCCAGCTCATACATGCTGAATAAGTCTTGTACACATCAGTCTGTTGCCTTGTACTGATTGCTTTCCTCCAAAGCACCTGATTGCAACTGCTGTGGGAGACCATACGCTAGTCTAGATATTTCACTGAGATGCTTCAGTACCTCTTTTGTATCTATTCAAAACCATACAGTTCATCTCCATTTGCTTTTCAGGCCAAGAATGCACTATTCCCTTATCTCAGTAAAATCTGCTTATTGATGCTACAGAATTAAACCCAGAGAAGTTAAAAATTGGCCTTTTTCAAATATGTAAGGTGGCTTTCTGTGCTGCCTGCAGGTTTCACATTTTAAGAAACAACTTTCCCTCTCTAATGGCTAATTTTGATGAGGATCACACAATCTGGTGATGATAGCTGTTGAAATGCCTGTAAAGTAAAATTAAATGGGTCATTCTGTGTATTTTTGTGATAGGCATAAAACATCATTAAGGTTGGGCAAGTGTGGCTGGAAATTATGTTTTTTACCTTTTGCCACTGAAGTGAACATAATCAGTGTACACCAAAGAATAAAAAGGTTTAGCATGTACATTCAGTTCATGGGGACAACTCTGCTGTATGAAGTTAAGATGTTTAACTTTTAATGTTGATTGCTTGAAAAAGCCTCTCCAGAGGAGTTTTCCATTCCCTAGAAACATGGCCAGGTTAAATGCTCCATAAATAAAGGGGACACTTAGTGGAACTTGAAGTAATCAGAAAAGACATGAAAGATGACCCTTTCAGGCGCTGCATTTCAACTCCTAATAGTTGGCTTCACTTGCAAACTCCCACAGACTTCCTGTGACTGAGAGCAGTTACCTTGGCCTGTGCTTCCCATTTATAAGACAAAGAAACAAAACAGTTTGAATGCATTTTTACAAGCTCCTGTTTACTATAATCTGATCAGCAAAAGACCATTTTTCTCTCTTGCGATCAGAGGAAACCTTCTTGAAGAGCAGCTTGCATGCAGCAGCTGTATTTTATCTGTTTTTTTCTTAATGCATACTATATTTAACAAGCAGGCTTTTTAGCATTTTACTTATTTCTTTTAAAGCTGCAATTTAAATATTGACTAAATGAGGCCATTTCTATCTCTGCTTGTCCTTCATAGACAAAATGGGAATCCAACAGCCAAAACCACAGCTCAAAAATCGTGCACTGTTGGTCATACCTGGTCACAGTCACAGGCCAGGGATGAACTTCATCTACATGTTAATATAAGGCATATTAACGCAAAATTCAACATGTGGAAAGGCTTTTCTCTAAAGTCTGCAACTTCCAGGCAGGAAAGAGAGCTTTACTTTCAAAGAACCAACCTTTGTATTTTTATGAGTAGGAGCAGCTCCTGTGGGCAGTCCTGGTGTACTGTTGACTGGAAACAAAGAACATGTTCTGGGGACATCTTATCTTGAATAAACCCTAAATATATGGAGGCAGTGGCATCCCCATGGGGAATGCAACCTGGACCAGGGGTTATATTTTAGCTAAGAGTCTATGTCCATTCAGCAGGTTGAGGAACAGGGCTTCTGGCTCTGGACTAAGAGTATACTCACTTGGTGACAGCTCAGATCAGTGCAGCTCAAATCAATGCTGCTTTCTTTGCTTGCTATTACTTATGACTTTAGCAACCTTTACAGGCAACATAAACTCTCTTAATGTAGTGCTTCAGGAACAGAGGGAGAAAGCAGCTGTGAAAGAAGGCATTTGATGAAAAGGGCAAATAATCCTCACTGTAGTTTTGGATTTTACACCAGAATCACTCCTAAATATCTATTAGTGGTAGGACTTTATTAGATGTGTTCCAAAAAGCATCTTCCAGAGCCATTTAGTTGAGAAAGAATCCCCTTACAGTGCTTTCTGCCTACACCATGATGTTAACGAATGCATGGTAAGCAAGGACTGTAAGAGCGTTCATTTCCTAAGTACGTCTGCTCCAGACTAAGATGTTAATGTCAGTTGCCCCCAGGCACCTTGATGGAGAATGCAGTGATCCTTAAGCCTAGAGTGCTGGGTCCTTCCCTTAGAGTGGAATTCAACTGCCTAAATACAGCAACAGTGCAGGACTTTGTGGAGACCTGCACCCATCTGGGGTGGGAGCAAGAGGCTGGACTCCAGCACCTAAAATGATGTTAGGTGTCTGCATTGAAGCAGGTGCATCCTATCCTCTGTGGCCAGTGTCCCAGTGCATTTACAGGTCACCAAGAAGGGGCTAGACTGCATTTCTGCTTGTGCCATCACATAGCATGGGGGCCAGATCAGGCTGCTGGAATCAGGCAGCTTGGGAGGCAGCTGGTTGGGAGATCCCTAAGGGTTTGGATGGGGGCTTCTAACAGAGTGCCGTGATGGTGCCTAATTTAAATGGGATGGTTCTTCATACATTTGAGGCAGTGGCTTGCAAAAACTTTATTACAGTGAAAATCCTGTTACAGTGAACATTTACCCAGGTCCCTCAGGGTTTTGCTATATAGAGAAGTTAGATTGCAGTCTCCTTTTTCCTGTCATCTATTTAGTCTGTACACAATCTGTGCAGCATGTATCAGCTTTTCTTCTGTGTTCAGTACTGTGAGACTCAGGTCTCTGCTGAGCCCCTAGCTATGACTGTGATTAAAGGAGATGGGACAAAGAGTGGCTTGTGGTGTTAAGTCATAGACCACAAATAATACGAACAAGATGCCAAGTGAGGTCTGGTTTGAATTTTTGGATAATGCTTCCTGGTGGCTAATTTAGAAGGACTGAGGCTTAGAGTTTCTGTGGTCAGTTCTGCCACTGTGATCTGGTAACAGATCTGTCCTTGCAGAGGCAGGGGAAGAAAAATAAAAAAGTCACACCATCATGTCCTGTTTTTGTAAGCCAGATCCTGGGGTGCTTATTTAGAAAAGCCTCCTGTTGACTCCTGTAGTATGAATGCACAACATCCACAGGAATGTAACCCAGAAATGCGACCCAATAAATGCTGCTTCTTTAGCCATCAATCTGTTTCACATCATGTTGTTCTCTCAACTGTTAATCCAGATGTTATTTACATCAGTACAGTAACATTAAATGCTTGTACAAGCAGTATTAATAGCATCAATAACAATACTAAACATAAATAGCGGCAGCACTGATAGTAATACTTCTAAAGCAGCTTGTAATTGTAACAACCTGTCATTCCTTTGCTAACTCGTGCTGACTCAAGATTAAATTGCTCTATGTGTGGAAAGCAACATGCAAAAGAGCCCATCTGTGCCAAGACTGTTTGCCTCCCTTTGTATTTTTGTTTGTTTGCTTACACCAACTAGCTGAGAAAATGTTGCCATGCTTTACCCTCTCTATTGTTACCACATTTTTGACTGGCACCATTCGCAGGCTGCTAGTCCCTGGAAATGGCGTATAGAAATGGAGTAACCATGAGTCTTCCTTACTGAGCAGAGTCTGAATGCTGGTGAAACTCTGACTTTGGTGGGTTGACTCTTGATTTATGGTGTTGCAATCTGACCTCTCTGGCCAATTATTTAAAAAAGAAATATAGTGTAAGAGTTGTCAAAATATAGTTTGGCTGTGTTTCCTACTGGTTTGGTTTTGAGCTGTTCCTGGCAACTTCAGAATGTCCAAAGCAGCCAAATTTCTTTAAAATGGCTCTTGTTTCGAACAAACGTGACCTATTCTTGTTCCTTTGTGTGAATGGAGTCTCACAAGAGAAGAATTGAAACTTCAAAAGCAGCTATGGGTTTTATGAATTCTTCAGCTTTGTAAAAGGATTGTCTCCTAAGAGAGGACAGGTAGGCTTTCAACTCCCAGAATTATATATTTATTTTTTCTTTAGTGCCGTACAGCAATGTCTTTCATTCTTAATTAAATGGATATGTTTTCATGTGTTAATAACATGCAGAAAACAGGGTTTTCCTGCATTCCTTGTGGAATTTTCTGCATGGTTCCTTTTGTTATAAAGCAAGCAAAGAATAATTCTGATAAGGCAGGAATTTGATATGCCTTTTGCTGGCTATTTGACTTATCACAGATTGGGAAATATATCTGCATGCCTTCATTGTAGATTAAACCTGAGGTCATTAAGTAGTTGAATAATTCTGACTCTGAGATGTAACTATGATAATAGAAGGATTGAAGTACAACATATATTGAAGATCTGAGAAAGCTTCCTGAGTTTAATGCAGATGAAATCAAAGTGTTTTATGGGTTTCTTTTAAAATTACTGCTATTTAAATGTCTTGGTTTGGACGCCACCCTAAATGAATGGCTCTGCTCGACTGTATTCTTTGCATCATGCAGCTCATAATCTATTCTCCCATGGATTTCAAAGGGAGATATGCACCTCAGGACTCATATCTACAACAGCAGTTTTGGGGTAGGACAGGTCTTTCACACTTGGAGTCATGAGATAATGAATGGAGCAAGAGGATGGTCAATGTAGGAGTTGTGCGGTGTGGTCATCTGTTCTACTCCCCATAAGATGGGGAGAAGAGCATTGTTTAGCTGCAGAAAAGGGTTGTTGTGAAACACAGATCACTGACAGCTGGTCTCTGACAAGCTCTGCAGCTGGAATTTCAGATGTCATCTTGCTTGAGCATCTTTTCTGTCCGGGGAAAGTGGATTTGTGCTAAGATGCCTGCGTGTAAACTAAAGCAGCAGAGGGAAGGACAGGCAGATTGTGGAGGGTTGCCATTACCCATGGACTGACAGGGTGGATGCTTTGGGCAGCAGTTTTTTGAGTCACCACAAAAAAATTCAATAGAAAATATCACCCATTGTCCTTCACTAAATAATACTAAATGCCTAAAGCCTATCTAGAGAAAAGAACTGAATAACAAAAAAGCTGTATTTGCATGTACCCTTTCCTGACAGCCTCACCTTGAAAACCACTGTTGAAGTCACCGTTAGCTCCTATCTCTTGAGTTTCCATTTGATTGTGTCATATAAGTTATAAAAAGAATTGTAAAATACACTGTAAAAAGCCCATCCCAGGATGCTATCTTTAAATAATTTAAACTATTTCAGTGTCCTAAGATCCTCAACATTTTGCCCAGGGTTTGGCTTCCCTGTCCTGTTATTGCTCCTTATCCCCTGTTTTGAGGCAGCTGGTGGAGAAACATCTTCATATGTCTCAGAACAAATGAGCAGTTTTGTAAGTGGATGTTGCGGATGTTTGAAGTGTTGAAGTCAAAGGTATGCATCTGGCCTGAGCTATCATTGTAATGATGCCTTCTGGCCCTTAGAAAAGTCCAGCATGTGGATTTTGGGGACCTTGGACTATTTTGTGCAATGTTTGCTCGTAACAAGAACAGTAATAAAACTTCACTTTGAACTTTAAGTACCCTACAAAAAAAAAAAAAGAAAAGGAAATAGAAAATCCAAAACTTAATTGTAGCCTTGCCATGAGTGGTTGTACCTTGTCACAATTCTAGCTGTCTGTAAATGCACCTCTGGCAATCTTTTCCTGAAGAAATGAATTACCTAGACTTGGGAAGGCTCTTCAGAATATGAAATAGGAGTTTTGAAAGGCAGAGGGAGAACCTTCTTCATATCATGAAATGTATTTTAACTGCACTTGACAAGTACAGTTCAGATATGTAGCCAAAGATTCAAATGTTTACTCAAATCTTGTCTGACCTACGGAAATCTCTGAGTATGCCAAATTAGGCTGCAATTTTGCAGTAACAAGATTCTTCAGGAAAATTACAGTATTTCTGATGGGTCCTAAAATAACGGCAGTTTAATCTGCTGCAACATATTCAGCCCACTCTCTTCTGATCATGAAGGGATTTCGGAAAGAAGTACGGAAATTGAAAATGTTGATTTCTTTTTCTCTTTCTTTTTTTTTTTTCCCCTCTTAAAGAATATATCCAGCTGTGAAAAGTATTGTATTTTCATTTCTGTTCCAGAGGGCTTTGTTTCCCTCCTGACAGTTGTAGCCAATTTCCACCAGATAGAGGTGGTGCCAGACTCTCTGTTGCTGAGAATTCAGCCCATCCAAATTGCTTTGTGTTTGCTATGGGATGAAGACGCAGGCACAATCTTACATATCACTCATGACGTGGCTGCCTTTTCCTGTATCTGTTCCCTGCATCCCAGGGGAGTGGAGGTTTGGCATTTAGCAATCCCAACACGCAATTTGGCACCTGAAGTATTTCTGAAAATATTTCTGAAATATTTGGGATCTAAATGCCATTGAAACCTGAGCCCAGCTACCTAGGCTGCTCTTCTAAAATGGGATGTAGGTGTGTGTAGCCTTTGCAACCTGTACCCCAAAACCCCATCCATAGGACTACACCTTACACGTCTCCATCAAAGCAGTGCCCTCCCCCACTAAACATGACTTAAGCATTAATGACACAATCCCCAGCTGGGCAATTGAATGCAGAATGCTTTTCCTCATCTGACTACAGGAATGAGAGGTAACATTTTGCTTCTGAAAAAGCTCAAATGAGAGCAGGTCTAGGTTTTGGCCTTGTTTTAGAGTTAGGCACAGGAGTATGGCAAGCTGACCTGCTCTCTGTGGCTCCTAGTGCAAGTTTTGTTTCCATGTGACTTGGAATGTGTGACCGATATCCTGGGACTGATGATTTCAAGTCACTAGGGCACTTTCCAATGAGCATGATACCCTGCAACAACGCGTGATGCGCTGGCAAGGGCACAGGACCAATTCTTAGCGCTTTGTTATTGCTGACATTGCTTTTCGATGTAAGGCAGCTCTGTGCCTCTTGCTAGACTGAGTGTCTCTCCTATCCGACAGGATTAACAATGAGTCATCCTCCCTTGTAGTGTTGACCTCTGTAACTTCTTTGGGCACCCCTTCTGCCCACCATTCCCTCTTGTGCTCCTTCCTCCTGCTGCCTCTTGTCAGTCACACTCAGGAATGCTCCAGGGGCAGAGATCACCTTGCTTTGCTGTTTCTGTACTGCCTCTAGCAGCCACAGAATTCTTTGCCTCCAAACCATTAAACCCACTGTTGTTTGGGTTACTTCATCCACATGGCTGTGGGGCTGAGTTAACTAATTTTTGCAGACTCTTTCTTGAGTCTCAAATAAGAAGCTACTCAAGCACAGCAAGCCTGTGAGTGTGTATGTAGCCTCGGCAAGAGCACCACTGGAATTTCAAAAGTTCCAATTAGGCTGGAGAAACAAAGTCGCATGAGTTACCCAGTAGCACTTGGGCATTGCTTTGCCATTGGTATCTTCTGAAAAATGCCTTTCTCTGGAAACAGCATCTCCATAGCACCTCATAAGTGCTCCAGTGCCTGGTGCTCATTTCAACCCTAATGTAAACAGCACAAACCCTGAGCTGGAATTTGAATCCTCACATCGCACAGGAGTAAAAGAATTCTCTTCATTACTGCTGGGTAACAAAATGTCACTTTGTCTGGCCCTGCGAGAAGAGGATTTCACTGTACATCCTCCTGGGAAATTCCTCTTGGCTGGTTGTCAGGAGAACGGCAGTGTTTTGAGCACTGCTGCAAGATGCTGCAATTACTGTACTTGTGTTTCTTTGCATTTCAAGCTGTTGTCTTAGTGTCAGCCTGCGCACATTAACATGACAGTGCTCTGTAGATTTCTCTGTGATACCAATACATCTCTAACAAAAGCGGATTCCAGGAACATGGCTGGAGAGGTGTCCTTTGCTCCTTCTGTCCCTGTCTTTTTTGCTGATGGGACTAGTGCTGATACATGTGTGAATCTGGAGCCATTTACAAATACACCAAAAACCTGAGTGTAGCTATGCAAACCATTAAAGAAAAACCCCAGAAACATTTCACAGGAAGAGATTGTGTGTGTTGCGCGTTTTTGATTAGATTAAAGAACTAGAATGAAACTGTGTGATTCAAAGTGGTCACACCATAATAATAATAAATAATAAATAAAAGCTGCTCTGAAATCCTTTAATTGGAAATAAAAATCAGCTTTTGCTAAGCTACCCGGAGAGAGGGTACAAAAGGAGGGGAGGGAGCGTGCATTTGGAGCCCCCTTGAATGATCTATTATGCTGAAACTGCTTTTATCTTTTGTTTGGTGCAGTTGTTGAATGCAAAGTTGGATTCATCTGTGTGACATGTGTGGCAGACGCCTCTTTGGTCTGTGCATCCTACAGGGTGCAAAAGACCAGCTGGCTCAGCAAATTCCTCAAGGCATTATTTGCTGCTTATCTTAACACCATGCACAGGGACCCTCTGACATCCTTGGGAAAGATGAACTTGCACAAGAAGAGGGAGGTTGGAAAAGGAGAGAGTGGTAGGAAGGGAGTTGAGGTGTAAGGAGGCAGTTGCCTGCTGGCATCCCAAAAAGCTTCTTGTGGTTCCCACACCCTGACATGGGCTGTGGAAAGGCTTTCCCTGCCTGTCCCCTGCCCTCAGTCCAGCAGTAGTTACGTCCCATTTGATGAATGGACAAACCCAAAGCCACCTGCGCACTGAGTCCTTTGCTTAGGCAATTTTTCCAAAAAAACACCACCCACAGCCTCTCCCTAGGCTCCTTAGTAGAAACAAATCCTTTTTTCCTGTTACACAGCTCCCGACAAGCTCCTTCCTCTTTATTATCATCATTGGTTGGCCACTTTGGACCTTCCGTGTCACTCCAGTTTAACTGAAAGCAGCAAAAGCAGTAGGCGGCAGAAAAGTTGTTTACCCATCTGATGGTAACCAGCCTCCTGAGAGATGTGTGATGCCATCTTGGACTATGGGTGATGGCCATTTCTTGCCCTCCTACAAGCTTTGCCAAGATTCCTTTCTGATGCAGGAAAGCCTGATCTAACTTGAATACGTCCTGTGGATGGAGTTACCTCTATGCTGCAGAGCTATGTTAAATATGTCTGCTTATCTACAGAGGTGTGGTGGATCAGCCCTGGCTGGATGCCAGATGCCCACCAAACTGCTTTATCACTCCCATTCTCAACTTCAGGCATCTCCCTGCTCCACATGGGGACCTCCATGGGCTGCAGGGATACAGCCTTCCTCACTATGGTCTGCACCATGAGCTGCAGGGCAATCTCTGCTCCAGTGCCTGGAACACCTCCTCCCCTCCTCCTACGCTGACCTTGGTGTCTGTAGAACTGTTCCTCTCACACATTCTCACTCCTTTCTCTGGCTGCAATTGCTCCTGTGCAGTTTTTTCCCCCTTCTTAAACTTGTTATGCCAGAGACGCTACCACTGCTGCTGATGGGCTTGGCCTTGGCCAGCGGCGGGTCTGTCTTGGAGCTGGCTGGCATTGGCTCTATCGGACATAGAGGAAGCTTCTGGCAGCTTCTCATAGGAGCCACCCTGGTAGCTCCCCATACCCCGCTACCAAAACCTTTCCACATAAGCCCAGTACAGGAGGTGGTAAACGTGAAGGTCATTCTATTCAAGCTGATAAAAATTCCTACTTGGATTGAACTCCCCTGGAAAACTCTGAAAGTGATTCTGCTCCAGGAGGGATCTGGCATGGGACATTCACAGATGGCACATGGTGTATTTTTCATTTCCGATCTGTGCTTGTAATAATCTTTATGGCTGAAAGAAAAGTTGACAACTTACAATAAAGGTGCTATAGTCAGAAAAAAAAAATCTAATTTATGGTGATTTAAACACACTGTACCTGCACTGCCATTTGAAAACCATGATTGTAAAAGAACTATAACATGAAAAACGTGGGGAGGAATTTATTAAAGGCCAGGCCACTTTAGCAAAGCCAAGATCTGAGTTGCCTGAAATGAAATGTGGTGCTTATAAACTAAAGGCATAAGTTATTAACTTACACTAAATGATTTCAGATTTGTGTTCAATGGACTTGGTAATTATACCAAGGAATTTAAGCTGACCTCATCAAGCCTGCTTTCTCTTTTAAAATGTATTTCTGTGGCAATTAAAATGCCTGAGTATAAAAAGCAAAGTTTTTATAGGCCCAGCCATACAAATTCATTATCGCGCTATTATATACTTGGCAGTCTACAAATATGCCAGTGATTAACTTAGTGTGCATTAGCTGCCAGTATTACAGCATTTCAGATAAGTGTGGCTATTGTCTACACTCAGCTGACTGAAATTGCCGTGGATCTCCTGGAGAAAGTAAGTCCTTTCTGGCTGATAGCGGCTGTCTGCTAGATGAACCTTATATTGGATACAGAAGCATCACAGGCAATAGACAGATAGCTGTTCCTGGAAAACGACTGCTGGAGAGGCAGGTTTTCTGCAGGGTGCCTGACAGGGATGGCAAATTCCCAGAGTGGGATCAATTCTCGCCTCTGCCCATGCATGGCTGGATAGCTTTAGTCAACAGCTTCCCTACTCCATGTGTTTCCATCATTATATTATTCCCATTTTGTTCCATTTATATGTCTGCTTTACACTGTAAATTTTATGGGGCAGGGACTGTTTTATGAGTGGCTGTTATTGCATTATTGTAAAATATTATCAGCTAAGCTGAAATTTCTCTAACACTTGTTTCTGCTCCTCTGTCTTACCACTGTGATGGCAGTGGTGGCGAGGAGATGAAGCAGATCACCACTGAACAGCAAGACCCAGGGAAAATATACCCCCTCCTTTTCCATCCCATCATTAAAGTGGTGAATCAGGCCAAGAAAGGCAAAGAATCATGCCCAGGGGCACACACAGAAAAGCAGAAGCAAAGCAGGGTACACCCCAGCCCTCCAGCATTGAAGTCTGGTGCCATAGCTGTAAATGCATCCTTTCTCTCTCTGTCATAGAATCATAGAATAGTTAGGGTTGGAAAGGATCTGAAGATCATCTAGTTCCAACCCCTCTGCCATGGGCAGGGACATCATCTTCAACATTGTTTAGTTAAACAAATACAATAATACCTGACCAGGTTGGTAAATATTTCAAAATACCTAATATAAAACTCAATAAAGGGATAATGTCGATAGTGGAGGATACTATTTTCTCAGGGTAATTCTCTCTTTCTGTCAGATAAATGCTGGGACAAAGCCTCGAGCTATAATGGTACTAGACATGAGGGCAGGTCCAAGGGAGAACTGTTTGATGCTACAACTGAGTTTTTTTTCACTTGTGCTTTATGTGTTGGCATTTGGGACCTTGTTTTGTGGAGGTTCTGAGTAGCCATGTTCGTTGTGGGAGATGATGTTGCTCAGCGCTTCCGAAAATCAGGCCTGTTGAGATGAATCTTGCTGACCTTGGCTGTATCTGAAGGTGACTGGCAGCTGCTCAGCACAGCCATATTTTGGAGCAAATCTCTGAAGGAGGCTATATATAGGGCTTTTCCTCTGCTGTTTTTCACCCTTGGGAAAAGCTCTGTGTCTCTGGGTTCCATCTAGAGCAAAACCCAGGAAGTGCAGTGGGCTTCAGCGGTTCAGGAGGCCAACATGTTCTTCTGTAATTTTTGGCTGAAATAAAGGACTCCCAAAATGTGGACACAGTAACCTGGGGAAGCATAAGATTGGAGTTCCCAAGACCGGTGTTCCCTTTTCTCCATTGGTGGCAGCTCTTGGCTCCGCACATTCCTCTGAGATGAATGCATTTCCCATCCTGCATGTATGCAGTTGAGAAGCCAGTCCTAGAAAAACCATTTAGGCTTCACATCCATGACTCCACTTCATGTGCATGTCTGGGCTTCAAGATGTCATGTGGGTGAGATGAGCCTTACTCTAACTTTCACCTTATGAAAATAAGAGTCCTAGCCTAGAAAGCTAACCAGATGCCTCTTCAGCCAAAGGTGAGGGCAGCTACAATGACAAGACCTCCATCTTAGATACTGTTTTTTAGGCTGCCCATCCTCTGGAGGTGCATAGGCATGCAGGAGATAAACCTAAGCTGCTTGCTGACATTAGAATCGTGATTTCCTTGAAGATATAAGATGAATGTCATCCTGACTAGACTAGCTGATCAGCAATATGCATCAGCTTTCAAAGGCCAGCTAATTATGATCTAGTAGCATGGTGGTCTCCAGGTGTCTGACCTGTAACTGAGGCCTGATCTGGGTAACTGATAAGCCCTCCAGGCACAGAATAGTCCAGGACTAAGAAGCATCAAAGAAATCATGTTTATGCATATGGAATCAACAGTTCTATCTTAGACTATAAACAAAATCAGGCAGAGTAAAATGAGCCACGTTCTATTTTTCTGTTGTTTAAAAAATACCTGAGGAACTTATCTTCATACAAAGTCTTGGCTATGATTAGACTAGACCAGTTTGGAAGAAGCCCAGAGATTTCCATACCAAGTTGTGCATTGCTTTAATATATCTTGCTTTGTATTTCAGGTAATGATGGTGCCAGAAAACACTTGTTATTTCTTAGTGACGCGGCAATGTACACCCATATAAAGCTCACACCTGTAGGCCATGGTGAATATTACAATCTCCTGTTTTTAGCCAGCCTGCAAACAGCCTCTTTCTGGAAAGATGTACTGTTATAGTAAGCTGAAGACAAGAGAGAGCTTGGAGGGAGATGTGTGCGTTATTATTTTACAGCTAAAGAAGTAAGAGAAGGAGAGGGTTGTTAGTGGCAAAGGAAAATACTAATTGCAAATTTCCTGTTTTGCTTCAAGCACAAAATGACTGTGAATGTCTCCTGAAGGAAATCAGTCCCATTGAGGGGTATAACACTTTGGGATCATGAGCATCTTTGTAGGTTCCTGCAAACAGCATCTTGTAGCTTAGGTGTGGCAAATTCCAAGGCATGAATGGAGGGTGATACAGTAGAGGTCCTGATGCATATTTTACTCCTGAGCAAATAAAACTCAATTAATGAAGTTTTTGGAATGAAGGAGGACAATTATGTAGGCAGGGAATACTTAACGCAGCTAGACATGTCACTAAATGAGACTCAAACTGATGCATTATTATTTAATTAGTATTGCTCCATTTAAGCAAGCCTATTTGTACTTGTACATATCACAAGCCCTCAATATAATCCATTCAGGCACAATCGTGGCACAGAAACAAATCATTAAAAAAATGTACCTTTTTGTAAATGGAATAGTAAAAGGTCTTCTCTGGGTCCAGTGAAATCCTTGTCTCTCAGTAGGGGAAATTTGGCAGTATCCACCAAACAAATCACATAGGAATTGTCCTGTGGGTTTGGATTATTTAGGTACTTGGGGAACAATGAACTTGGTACTTAACCTGTGACTCCTTGGCCTGATTCCCAGAAGTGGATGCAATAGCATGATCATAAACAATGTGTTGTCCTGTATTTCCTGAGACAAAACCAGACCCTTTCTTGAACTTACCTGCAGATTTATACCTAAGATAGATCTGACAGTGTCCCTACTAGGCTGTTCTCAGAATGGGAGAGCACCTCTTCAAGGCACTCATGGCACCATCTCTACTATCTTTTGTGTCCAAATATCTTTTTGTTGGACATACATAGTAGAAGAAAAACATGGGGAGACGAAATCCAGATTACAAGGGATTTCAGTTGATTTACAATCACAAAGGTGCCATGTATCATTCCAGGTACCTTAAACCTGCATGGATGTGCTCATGTGAAGCTGTCCCTTCCCTTGGCTGTCTTTTGAAATGCTAGAAAACTGCTTTATACCACAATAAACAAAAACAGTCTAGTTCTACCACTGTTGCTCTTAACAGACATCAATTGTGTAGTGATGCTTACCTGAGTCTGAAGACAGCCTACAAATAGCTCCAGGGAAATAGAGAGCAATCTTCAGCTTGGTGGTAGTGCTGCAATGCCGTGACATACATGTTGGTCTTGATATTAAGGGCAATGTAACTTATCAAACTGTGTACAGAAGTAGAGCACAAATCACCTTATCTTTGGGAGTGGAATGGTCAACATCCCTTCTAATCTTTTTTTCCATAATTCTTCTATGAAGACGTGCACATTGTGCTGTCATAGTCAACAGCAAGATGGAGAACCCAGGAGAGTATGAGCATTTATTTTTTACACTGGGAAATCATAGACTCCTATTTTTTGCCACTTCAGCCATGCATTATCCTTGCTTAACCTCTCTGTCTGCTGTGGGAATCAGTGAGGAGCTCAACAAGATGGTAGAACCCTTCATTCCATTTATGTTTGATGAAATAGCTTTGGATGCTTAGATATAGCTTGGGATGTGTAGATATTTTTTTTCCCCAAACTAGAAACATGATATGAAAGTAGATGCCTGCTAACTCTCTGCCTGCTGAGCCAACGGACAGAGCACAAGGGAATATTTGCTAATCTAATGGGCTTCTGGCTTAGACCCAGCCCCAGTTCCAGCCATGTGAGTCTGGATCTGTCCCTAGTGCTGCTTTGGTTTCAAAAGGGCTGGGAAAGAGGGGTGCATTCCCTTTGGTGTATTTCATCTTTTTGGCAGGGAAGAGACATGGAGGTAGTAAGTTATAGAAAGGGGGATGATTGTGCAGCATGCCAGAAGGAAATGGAGAACCACACTTAAGGGGGTTGTTGATGATAAAACAACCCAGAGTATCTCCTTGTGCCTAGATCAATGGCACTTATAAAGACTCAAATGAAAATACTGCAGCGCCATGATGAGTGAACATCTATTTTCTTTCCCAAGGAAGAACATAGGTTATGCTGTGAGTCATTTGGGTCAGAGATATGGTCTGACTACCTTATCTATTATTAGAGAAGGTTGTGACAGTATGCAATCATAGAATCAGGATCATAGCATGGTTTAAGGTCAGAATAGACCTTAAAGGTCATCTAGCCCAACCCCCCTGTCATGGAAAGGGACACCTTTCACTAGACCAGGTTGCTCAAAGCCCTGTCCAACCTGGCCTTGAACACTGCTGGGGATGGGGCAGCCACAACCTCTCTGGGCAACCTGTGCCAGGGCCTCACCATCCTTACAGGGAAGAATTTCTTCCTTATATCTAATCTAAATCTCCCCTCTTTCAGTTTAAAGCCTTTACTCCTTTGTCCTATCCCTACATGTCCTTGTTAAAAGTCTCTCTCCAGATTTCTTGTTGGCCCCCTTTGGATGCTGGAAGCTGCTCTAACGTCTCCTGGAGCCTCCTCTTCTCCAGGGTGAACAAGGTTGGTTCTCTCAGCTTGTTTCCATAGGAGAGGTGCTTCAGCCCTCTGATCACCTTTATGGCTCTCCTCTGGGCTTGCTCAAGTAGGTCCACGTCCTTCTTATAAGAAGGTCCCAGTCCTTCTCATGTTGGGGGCCCCAGAGCTGAATACAACACTGCAGGTGGGGTCTCACAAGAATGGAGTAGAAGGGGAGAATCACTTCGCTCGAGCTGCTGGTCACGCTTCTTTTGACACAGCCCAGGACACAATTGGTTTCTGGTCTACAAGCGCACACTGGTGGCTCATGGTGAGCTTCTTGTCAACCAACACCCCCAAGTCCTTCTCCTCAGGGCTGCTTTCACCCCTATTTCTCTCCAGTTTAGAGACATGGATGACATGTGAGACAGTGTCAGATGCTTTATACAAGTCCAGGTAGATGATGTCTGTCACTCTTCCCTTATCCACCAGTTCAGTAACCCCATTGTAGAAGGCCACCCAATTTTTGGGCATGATTTGCCCTTATTGACAGCCCATATCGGCTGTCATCAATCACCTTCTTATTTTCCATGTACTTTAGCATAGTTTCCAAGAGGACCTGCTCTGTGATCTTGGCTGAGGTGAGACTGACTGTAGTTCCCTGGGTTTTACTTTTTTCCCTTTTTAAAAATAAGACTTATGTTTCCCCTTTTGCAGTCAGTGGGACCTTCTCCAGGTTGCCACAACATCTCAAATATGATGGATAGTGGCTTAGCCACTTCATCTGCCAGTTACCTCAGGACCCGCAGCTGCATCCTATCATGTCCCATGAACTTGTGCAGCTAGATGGTCTCAAACCTAATCTTCTCCTTCAGCAGGAGGCTCTTCATTCTCCCAGTCCCTGCCTTTGGCTTCTGTGACTTGTTTATTTATATAGGGTTAATATTTGTGAGGTTTATTGCAAAAGTGGCTGATAACTCTGTCTCGATCTGCCATCCATCTCAGAGGAGGTGAGTGGCTGAAGTGAGCAGTGCCTTTATTTTCCTTTATAATAATTTGAGTGTCTTATCAAAAAGATCAAGATTTCTTCTTCATGAAGAAAAAAATCACTCACTTGCAAGTGAGAAAGCTGTCTGTACCACTCATTGCTACCAAGCAATGCTTTTTCTTTCTTCTTTCCACTGAAGAGTGATGCACCTCAAATAGTTAAATCATCCCTATTACCTCTCCTCTCCATCCTGGCCTGGGCACCAAGTGAGGAGCACACTTCATACCAGTACACAAACATGACTGTCATAGTGTAACAGTGGGATGTTGGTTAATTATCAGTAAGCAATTGTGTAAGCCATGTTTGCAACTAGAATGACATTGTGGTTACTGAGCCCCATGACAGCTCCTGGCAGCCAGCTCTTCATGTGATATTAATCATGATGAACCTACAGCTAGCCACAGTGAGCTCAGGGCACTCCCAATAAAGCAATGCTTTCTTTGTAGAAAACATCCCTACAAATATGTATCTGATGGTTGAATGGATGTTGCATGATTCTAAGATGGATTGGTTTTAAAATAAAAAATGTTAAGTATAGCATAATGTCTAAGAATAGTGCAATTTGAGATTCTAAATAAAATTAACATGGAGTTCAGCTTTATAGGTTATAGACTTCAATATTCATCATCAACGCCAGTCCGTATTAATGAAAAATAGGAAGATTTTTGGCTCACCATATCTGGTCAGAGGTATTCAGGATAGAATGCATTTATGCAACCGAGTGGAAGGCATTTTGAAGAGCTCCCGGAGAGAAGACATTGTGGGATCTTTCCCTACTAAATATTAGGTCCGTTGTTGAAGACAGTTGAAACGAATGGGTTTTGTGCAGAAGTGTTTTGAGGAATATCTAGAAGTCCGCAGATGGTGTGTTTTGGGATTTGCAGTATCATGGCTTGACCTTTTGACAAGAGATGGGAGAGATCACTGAGGCACTCAGCTTCTCTGAGGTAAGGGCAGCAATTTCTCACCCGAGTTCCTGAGAAAATCTGACAGGCTGGAGTTCCAGGCCAGATCCTCCTGCAGATGGTGAGATTGTATTGAGGGGAAATGTTCTCAAAGAGTGTTTGTTCTTCATAATTGATTGTTTTCTGTGCTTTTTTATCAAAGAAAGTGTTTAGGATCAGAAAATTCCTGTGGTTCACCAGTGTTTTGGCTTTACTGCCTAACTCTAAGAGTTAGTTGAGAAATCAAAGCTCCAGACACCTCTGGAAGCAGCTATCTCAGCAACTGATGATGTAGAGCTGAAGGATTATTTCCAGGCTGCAAAGAGATGGGCAGTAGGGCTCCATATTGTCTAAACAAGATAATCTGGCTAATGAGCTCAGGGGGTCCTAGCAATGAGCTGATGGCCACCAGAGAGGGAGACAGGACCACTGTGGGACGGTTTAATCACTTATAGGTCCATCAGGATGTTATCTGATCACCTTTGTCCTACAGAACAAAGTGCTAAAGGTTGTGCTTCTGATGTTCAGATTGTCACAAATCCAATAGGACTTTATGTTGTCAACACACCCCCATGGGGGATCATCTGAGACTGCCTATCAATGATGCAATGAGCGAGGCAGAGTGGCTGGAGACCATCCTGCTGGTTGTCATCCAAACCACATGGACTGTAGTCAATTGCTCCACTGACATCTCCCTGGAGAGCCGTTGTTTACACAGCAGGTAGGTTTTGCTGGAACCAGCATCTCATTTCTTCCAAGCAGGGAGTTAAGGATCAAGGAACAAGAATCATTACAGTGGTAAAAATTATAAATGAGTGTCTTGGCATGTGGTGGGTCAGATCCCATGTGGTGCCATGCTTTCTGAAATCCTAGTGAAATGGGGACATTTTGGAGGACGTTTGAGCTCTGTGAGAGTAGTTTCACTCTTTGGCTCTCCCATAGACCTCCAGAAGCTTATTTGTCTTAAAAACCATGCTTTTAATGCTGGTTCCCTTGCATTTGCACGCTATATGTATGCATGGACGGTTCATCCAGTCATGTCCAGACTGATGCAGGCTCCAGGCAGCAACTTCAGTGACTACTGAGACAATCCTTTTGGGTTTGCTGTCTCCATGGACAGGGACAACAGTCAAGAAAGGAATTTTTTGTCCCATAGAGATCACATAGATCTATCCTCTATGCCACTTTCCTCCTTTAAAACAAAGGTGATATTGTTTTGTGCTTTTCTGTTTAGATTGTTGGCTTTTTGAGGAAAGGGATATTTCTCACCCTTTACGTTAACTACTTTGTACAACATGTATGTTGATGTGACAACATTTGATCTGATGTGACTCCTGTTATGTGCATTTGAATGACCAGGTACAAAGAGCCTCAAAGTATTCAAAAACACATACAGCAGATGTGACTTTCAGCACTGACTTTGCCATAATGAAGCCAACAGCTCATTAAATTAACTAAAAATTAAAAGGCTAGCAGAACTTAACTCCAAGCAGTAGTGCAGTGCACAGTCCTATTGCTTGTGTTGGCAGTGTAGAGCTTTCATGACTCCACCAGCTCTCTGCCCTATAGTCTGAATGACCCTTGGGGGCCACCACAGCCCCCAAGGATGCCTTTTCATCAGTAGCTAAGATAGCAAGTGCTGTTTGATTATTACTCATTTCTTCTTTTTCATTACCTTTGGCATGTTATAGTGTTGTTTAGTGATTTACTCCACTTTGTATTTAAATGTAGTGATTAGAATATCTTTTATATTAGACTGCAGTTTCACTTTGAAGATGAAAAGTGGCATTTATTAAATCATAGTGCAATAACTCATGGGTCCTGTTATTCACAGTCTGCACAACTTGTGCTTGAGAAGCAGCGAGTTGGACACTTTTTACATTTATACCTGAATGTTTTTGTTGCTCCTACAATTGCATTTATGCAAGGAACAAACTGGAAGCATAAAGACTACGTGGTCCACCTGTATTCTCACTGCTGATACCAGCAGAGCTGCTAATTTGCCTCCTGAAGAAGGAAGAAACCCACCATGGCAGCAAAACCATATCTACCCATTTTTAGAAGGTCACAGACTAGGCAGGCTGAAAAGGCCATTCAGCAAAAATAAACAGAGGGAAATATGACCATCTGTGCTCATCCTGGATGAGCAAATGGCATTTGGCATAGTCATTGTCACAGCTGAGAACCATTATCTTCCATCCCCTCAAGAGAGGGAGTGTGAACTTCACCATTTAAGTACCAGGATGTTTTGCAGTTGAACTGGCACTGTGAGCTGTGAAACCTTGTTGTGTGAACCCCAGCCTTCACTGCACAACTCTCCCTGTCTATTTGTGACTTTTCTAACCCTGGTGTGTATGTAAAGCAGACAATATAGACCATCTCTGGTGTAACTCCACCACCTGCTGTGACTCAGAGCTACTCTGAATTTGTCCCAGAGGGCCGATGATGTGGCTCACTGTCATCCCAGAAAGCTGTGAAGGTTGGTATTAGCGGTAACTTACTAAGATACTTACAATGGAGTTGGTGGTCAAACTCTAGGCAACCATCTTAGAGCTCTTGTCTTTAACTATGTGTTTCCTCTCTTTGTTGCTGGTTGGTCACATGTCATCTTGAAGGAATAGTCTCAAAATAGGGGGGAAACTCCATAAAACAAAACAGAATTCTGTACAAAGGATGTTCTTGTGAAAGATAACATGTTTTCCAGGGGAACAATGCTGTAAGGCTATCTTTTTCCTGAATCCAGTTGATCCCAAATTGTCATGCAGTCTTGGCTTGCAAGAACAGATGTCCTTTGCATTTAACTGATGGAGTTCAAGCACCTTGTATGAGGCAAGAACTTTTTTGGTAGCCCATGGACCTGACCTCTCCTGGTTCAGCTCCCATCTAATGCCTAAGTACAAAGTTTGTAATGTGAAGAGCTAGTCCAAGGCTGAGACATCAAGTTGAGCCCCGTCACCTTGTCAACTTATTTACGCTTTACTTAAATTCCCGTCTCTTGGAATCATACAGTTAAATCTGACTCTCAACTTTTCATTAAAAGTAAAGAGAGGAGTGTGACTACAGAAAAATTGTCAGGATAAATCATTGACATTGACAACCACAAGGAAACACAAAATGTGCTGTAAGATAAACCTGTCTGATTTGAGACGGCCTGATCTCTGGTCAAGCAAACCAGGCTAGACGCAGTATGTGTGTTGTTGGGCTGTACTTACAGATGTTTCTTCTACAGATGTCTTTCAGGACCACTTACACTTGGCTCTATCAACTTCTCTCCCCATTCCTTGTGGAGTTACAGCTGATGTGGCAGCACTTAGTCACCTCCTTGTGCTACACTCTTTGCCAGAATTGTGAAATAAAGTATTTGAAAGGAAAAAAAAATCTATCAAAAAATGTCATCACGCCAGATGGTTTGAGGTGTATATAGATAATGGTAGTAAAACTATTCCCCTTGTTCAGCTGCTGACATGTATACCTGACTGTAGCCTTCTCAGAATCACCAGTGATCACCATGGGCATATTTAGGCATGTTTTCATGCTACTTGAAGTGCCTATGGGTAGCTGAGACATCCCCATGGATCAGGCAGATGTGATCCACTTTGCAGTGGCTGTCAGGTCCAGACAGGATAATTTAAGACAGCCCAGATGGCCACAAATACTTAGACACTTAAATTGTACCTGATGTGTCCACCTATTTTCATTGTAGAGAAAAAATGGTGTGGCTTTTGAAGTACACAGGCAATTATATTGATACAAAATGGCTGGATGTGACTTGGGCATGCAATTGTGTTTCCATAGCCAGCGTGTAGAGCCTGATGTTCCCACTGCCCATCTGCGGGCCACAAGAGGACAACAATGTTTACCTGGATAGAAGAACATGGGCAAACAGCCCACATCTGGCATAACGTCTTCCTGGACTAGATAATTTCCTTGAAGAGATATAGATGCATTTTGATCCGGCTTTGGCTGTAGGCTTTTTTTTTGGGGGGGAGGGTGGGGTTGTGGTTTTTTTATTAGGGTTACACGTGTGTACTCTGGCCATGGTTCTTTTAATGGATGACTAGATACCTAGAACTCGGTTTATTGAGTGGTTGAGCCATGTCCCATCTATGTTGGCATCAAGGATGGGACATTTTTATAATTGTGCAACTCCATCTGCACTAAGGCATATGCCAGTGAAATGTAACAGCTTCTAAATGAAAGGATCACATGGATTTGCAAAATATGTGTAGGGATACAGCACACAGAAACATGAAAAGCTGTAATGGGCTTATCTAGTTTCTACCTGTCAACTGAGATACTCAGCTATCCTTGTGTATATTCTTCACTTTTTTCTGTTGCAAAGACCTGCAGTTTAGTTTACGCCTTTTTCACTGAGACATAAGTTATTGTGCTTATGTTACAACAAGAAGCAATTAGTTACTTTGCCAGTTTAAGTTGCTGTAACTCAATTGAATGATTCTGTCCTGGTATTTTAGACCAAGCCTATCTTGGCTGCAAATGTTAACTTAATTTAGGCACTCACCAAATGCTTGTTTCTGGCGAGGCTCCAGCTTTCAGCAAATGTTTCAGTCCTGAAAGATGTTTTCATGGAGGATTGCTAGTTTGCAGCCCTAATAGTTAGGACTCTAGCAGGTGCTTCTGCTGCAGGAAAAGTTCTGTTCTCTGGAGATGACTATGAACGAGATACTGGAGCAGCACTGGCCCATAGCATACCCATCCTCTCTCTGCCCTGCAAAATCCAGGGCTCTGAACAGCACTGCTAGCCCTGTAAGTGCATCCAGGCTTCAGTTAACTCTTAACAGCAAGACCTTTGTATGGATTTGGACCTTGTGTGGATTTTCAGAGATTTGGAGTAAAGCTGCCTATATCCCTCAGTCAGCTGCAATGTGTAGATATGACTCAACATTGCACCATGCCCTCACTGTTAAGTTGTCCTCTGGTGAACCAAGAAAACAAGAGAATTTTGGGATTTAGCCCCCCTCAGCGGGAGCCACCTGCTTACTGCTTGCAGTTTTCCTGGAAGTCTCTGAGAACTTCTTATGCCTTGTATGGAGGCTTGAAGTGACAAGCAACTGGGTGAACCCCCTCATCAAAGAATGACATTTTACTTTGAATATGTTAAATTATACCTTGAACAAGAAGCCAGAACAGACTCAAAAGCCTCTGCAAGGAATGATATCTTATGGTCACTGTCATCCCCGCAGAGGATGGGGGTTTCTACATAGACTTCAAACGTCAGTTTGTTTAGGATTATGTTCTACCATTCCAAACGGACTTTTGCTGAGAAAGGGGAGCCACACATAGCGCCAAGGTGCTCCCTGTGTGAAGAGCCTTGCAGCATGACTGGGCAGGACTCAGCCTTCACAGAGCACATCAGGGCTTGGATCCAGAGTCCAGAGTGGCAAGGACATATGGACGGAGTTATTAACTGAAGAAAAATCTTTCCAAATGCACACACAAAAAAAATAGAATTTTGGGCATAATTTGGGATTTAAAACCAAGCCACTGATCCAAAATGAATCAGTGCAGGTGCACAAGTGAGATAGGACCAATGAATCCCACCCTGGAGAAAAGTACCAGGTATTCAAGTACTCAAGTAGGTATTTTTCCATGAGAAAACCACAATTGTTAAATCTTAGCTTGTTTCTAGCCATGTCCCAGGGTACCCACTGTGTCATGTCTCATGAAAAGTAGAGAAAGATTTGCCTGTCCTAAGCAGTGAGGATTCCAATGCTGCCTTTGGGAGAGTCTGTGCCAGAAAATATTTAAGGGGAGTATTCAAAGCAGCAGCAGTTCTCCTAGTGTTTAATTTCTCTAGTGAGAAAAGCACAGGGTGGGCTGCAAATGATCTAAGCATGTCAGTTGTCAGATGAAAGCATTTCCAAATGGCTTTCTGGTTATATTTATGTCTTCTGGCTGAAAATGCATTTGATATTTTTTCAGATGAGGACTTTTTTTTCCCTGCCTGTCTTAGAAAGGGAATTTACTGATTAAAAGTCATTGCATTGACAGCACTGGAAATTGAAGTTCCTTTTTTATCTACAAAACAGGTACAGCATGTACAGAGGCAGCATAAACCGAGGCTGCTGATGCGTCTTAGCTCTGTCCTGGGCTTGAGAATCTGGACAGAAGAGGGAATAAGCTGATCCTCATGGCCCTGTTAGGTTGTGCTGCTGCTCGGGTGGGGAACCCTGGCTTTAAATCTGGGGTAGGAGGTTCCGTTAATAGGATTGTCTGTTCAGCAGGAGCACAGCTGAAAACCTCTCTCAGTGGATTTGCAAAGAAGGTAACTGGATAGCTGTCAGGTACTGACAAGATTTGATCTTCTGAGTTGTATTTGAATGGCTCAGTGATTGGTGAAAGACTTCTCCCACTTCTGAGAAAGTCCCTTTAAGAAGTAAGTGGTCTCTGACTGCAAAGGAGATCCCATTACATACTCACAATGAGGATATCACTTTACATACAGGTCTCATTCTTTTAACAAGCCTCTGAAAGAGGTCTTTGTCTTGTGATTTAGTAAGGTCCACTTTTTTTGAAAGATCTATGCAAAGACCTAAACATGTTTAAACTGATTTGGGAAAAATAGTTCCACAGCAAGGTACCTGGCTGTCCCATGAAAACCAAGGCTTGCCTTGGCATATAGGTGCTGCGTTTGCAAAAGTGAACAGCCAAAATTGCAAAAATTGACCTTTAGTAAACAGCATCCATTTTTCTGCCATTAGTGAGGCCAAAATAGTTTGAGAACAGTTTTCTTCTCGTCATCAGGACGCTGGATGTCAATGTAGTTTAGGAAACTTGTTTCTGCATACTGAAACAAAAATATGAAATTAATGGTCATTGACCTTTCAACAGGTATGTGTGTGCATGAAAGAAAAGATAGAAGGTGTATTTCTCACCTATTTTCCTCAGAAAATAAGACTTATATGATGGGAAATAAGACTTCTATGATTTCCATGCCCATGTATGTATCCCCTTGCTACTTTCTAAGCCTGCTGGTCTCCTCCAATCAAATTTGGCACAGGTCTCAAGGTATTTTATTCCCACAGGTTTCATCAAAACAGACAGTACAGAAGGAAAACTCTCTTAACACTTTCCCTAGAGAAAGATTGCAGCATTAACATGGCTCTTCATAGGCACCAGAGAATGCCTCCAGAGATGTTAAATTTGTGGGGAAAATGGCTTCGCTAGTTTTATCTATGGAGTTTTTTGGTGAATTATATGAAATGGTGTCACTGTAGAGCCTGCTCTATATATCCTTCTGTCTCTAGGAAGGAGTGACTCAGGAGCTAAAGCACAAAGAGAAGGTCTAGGCAGCATAAATGGTGCTTAGCCAAAAAATTCTCACTGTGGTACCTTAACGGAGGGAGTGGCTTTGCTTTTCTTTCCTTCAATTTTTGCACGAAACTTAGTGGCCACTATATCTTCTATCATTACCAGGACCTCATGAGGATATGTGTTTTAATCAGTTTAGATTAGGTTCCTTGAAGATGTTTTGTGCCAAGGAAACTTTGTGCTTCAACAGGCAATGCAAAATAATAGAAGCAGAAATGTTCCAAACTTGAAAATGCGAATGCTCAAAAAAACCCAAAATACTGAGAGGAAAAATATCCACAGTTTGACTTGCTGGGGAACAGATGCAAGTTTTTGAAGATTTCTCACTCAAATGTTGAAAGCTTTTTTTGCAAAATGTTTCTTTCAAAGCTTTCCTTTTTACTTCATCCTTTTTTTAACCAGCTCTAGTACAAAGTACATAAAGCAAGTCCTTCGGATAAGTAAATTCATCATTAAACCTGGAGAGTGTTCTTTATAGAAGAGATTTTTCTCTTGGGCTGACGAATTAATTCTCTTGAGTGGCAGGGTAATCTTTGCATAGCGTGCCGGTTTCGTTCTGCACATTGCCTTTATTAAAAACAAAAACAGTGGTGGTACCTTGCATACATCGCTGTTGAATTAGAGGATGAATCCTCTCTTGATTGTAAAAGACACCCTTCAGAAAAAGCTCTGGCTCCAGCCCTAGCAGAGTAAGACTGTAAGACCTTTGTGGCTCTGTGCCACTTAAGCCAACGTGGTAATTCTCCGAGAAGACAGCTGTTACAAGAACTATCTTCAGTAGGTCCAGAAAGTGTATTTGACAACATTATGTCTCCTTTTCAAAACACCTCCCATGCATGGGATAAGCCCCTTTGGTTTTCTACAGAGGAAAATTTTGGCAAGGTAGGGGATCTGTCATGTTCTATGTGACTATAGGCAATGCAGCACTCTCTGGGGGCTATTTTCATGCAAAAGCAAAGGAGTTCCCTAATGTCTGTTTGCAGATGACACCAAACTGAGCAGGCTTGTTGATCTGCTTGAGGGTAGGAAGTCTCCACAGAGGGATATGGACAGATTGGATTGATGGGCTCTGGCCAGTGATATGAGGTTCAACAAGACAAAATTCTGGATCCTGCAACTGAGCCACAACAACCCCATGCAACGCTACAGGCTTGGGGAAGAGTGGCTGGAAAGCTGCTTGGAAAAGGACCTGAGGGTGTTGGTAGACAGCCTGCTGAATATGAGCCAGCTTGTGCCCAGGCAGTCAAGAAGGCCGATGGCATCCTGGCCTGCATCAGAAATAGCATGGCCAGCAGGACTGCGGAGGTGATCATCCCTCTGTACTCAGCACTGGTGAGGCTACACCTCAAATCCTGTATTCAGTTCTGGGCCTTTCACCACAAGAAAGACATTGAGGTGCTGGAACATGTCCATAGAACAGCAATGAAGCTGATGAGTGGTCTAGAGCACAAGTCTTATGAGGAGCAACTGAAAGAACTGGTGTTAAGCCTGGAGAAAAGGCGGCTCAGGGAAGACTTCATTGCTCCCTACAGCTACCTGAAAGGAGGATGGAATGAGGTGAGCATCCATCTCTTTTCCCAAGTAGGAAGCGATAGGACAAGAGACAATGGCCTCAAGCTGCGCTGAAAGAGTAGTCAGGCATTGCACCAGGCTGCCCAGGGCAGTGGTGGAGTCACCATCGGTGAAGGTATTTGAAAGAAGAGTGATGTGGCACTTAGGGAGATGGTTTAGCGGTGGATTTGGCAGTCCTGGGTTAACAGTTGGACTTGGTGATCTTAAAGGTCTTTTCCAATCTAAACAATTCTAAGTTTCTATGATTTATGATTCTGTGATTAACAATCGGGAGGTGTGGGGAAAGGGGAGAGAAAGAGGCCAGCTAAATAGTTTCAGCTATGCAAACTTCATGTGGTCAGTAAATCAGTTAATAAACCTGTCTGTTGAAAATGCCCTGGCTTACACTGATCAAAACGTTCCAGCAGGCAGTGCCTCTGAGACCTTACAGCTCAGCAGAGAACTGCAAACTGTTAATCTGAAAAATATGAAGGAGTAAAGCACAAAATAAAACACCACCACCCCCCCAGCCCTGAAGTCAAGTGTCTGTGGTTCTAAATGCACTTTGTCTTTGTCACCCCAGCTGCTAAATGCTTTCTATTGATTTCTCTCTTGCAATCTTTTTTCCCCTGCTTTTCTTTCCTTTTTTTTTCTTCCCCCCCCTCCCCTTACATTCAGTCTGCTTGTTCAATGGTACAATGCATAGCTTTAAACAAAGGTCAGAGTGGCTGTTTGGAAGATCACAGCTTTTTCTGTTGTCTGAGCTGGCAATACCTTGGGAAGCAGGTGCATTTGCATTGTTCCAACAAGGGATATTCAGCACAGAGGCTGAGCAAGAGATGGGTATCATCCCACATATATGCTTCCATTGCTTTCATCCATCCCCTTAAACGTGGGAAGAAGCTGGGCATTTCCAGCCATACCTGTCCTACCACCACCACCCTTGCCTTCCATGTCCCCTAAACCCCCTAAAGGTCAAGTGACCAGACCTTGCATGCTGCTGTATGCCCTTCTACTGGCTTCACTGAGACTGAAAATTAGTAAGTATCCTATGAAAATGGGCTCTTTTGAGACCAACATGAATGGTTAAATAACAGGGAGCTTTAAAAGCTTTCATGCAGCGGCAATATAGTTTGAATGACTCCGCAGCCCATAGCATCATATGACTGTTTCATCTTTTCCCTCACCTACTTTCCCAGGGAAGGAGTCTTCAGAGATTTTCCAGCTGTGTGGGGATGGCAAGGGAGCACCGGTCGAGTGACATGTGAGGCAGCACGCTGCAGTATGGCTTGGAGACTTCAGAGAGGATGTCTCACAGGAGGAATTCCAGTTCCAGAGGCTTTTGTGTTTGTGTGGGTTGTTGTGGCTGCTGTTGTTTTCATCTTTGTTTTCTGCAGCTCAGCATATTGCTATAATACAGCAAGACAGCCTGGGAGTTTTTTAAAAAAATATAAAGAAAAAAGTGTTTCCCTGCCCCTCTCTTTAGGAGCAAAAGGGAATACAACCCCTTTGAGGTGGAGGTGAAACATGATGTGCAGAGGTATGAGCTGCCTGGCTTGAGGTATATGTGCAAGCTGCTCTCTCCCCACTCCCTGCTTTCTCACCATCTATCAGAGTTGATATCAATTCAAGTGTCTTGGCTGCAAATTTGGTTAGTGAGCAGGGAAACTATGCCTTTGTTCTGATGCTGGCAAACCTCAGAAAGCTTGATTACCTAAAATAAAACCATCTGCAACCACTCTAATCAATGGCACATGCATAACAGCAAAAGCTCGAAGCTCATGGCTAGCGTAAAATGTTCATTACATCAGACTGTTGTGCTGCAGGAAGGAATTTACGAGTGAGAGCAAGTGGCTCAGTATTATCCAAACTTGGTGGGACACATGCCCCACTGTGTACCCTGTGACACTTGTCCTGTCTGGTGGCCGGTCCAGCAAAGATGAGGCTACTGCAGCTACTGGCTGGAGGAATTGCTGTGAGTGCCAGAGTCATTCCTGTGGCACTGCAGGTCATGGATTCAGGACTCATTACATGGTGATGTTTTCAGGCAGGGTTGGCAAACAAAAAGGAGTAATGAAGTTGACTCGTATTATTTGCGGGGTGAAGGATATTACACTAAAGTTGTCACTGAATTTGCAGGAAATAGGTTAATCTATTTCTCATGCATTATCCCCCCTTGCAAGCTGAGGACTCAGGTTCAGCTCTTTGTCTTGAGGCTGAGATGAAGCCTGATGATACCACAAACCATGTGGTTCTAACTGGTGACCATATTCTGGATCATAGAATAACTTTTTACTTATTCTTTTACAAGCTGGAGCAGATATCCAAGGCAGCTTGCCGGTACAGGAGGCAGCAATGCATTACCTACACATCTCTTGACTTTTAAATATGTCTGCTAGCTTGGACCAGAACACATAGGAACATCTTTTCCCTTGACAAGCTCAATGCAGTTACTACAACTACCTCAAAGAGAGTTTTCTTTAAAATTACGGCAGACCAAGGCCAGGAATAAGTTTCCATGCTACGCCTGTAATTATCTTTACCTACAGCCTTGTGCAATGCAGTTAATGATACGCCTGCCAAGGCCAAATATTTCCTCAGGCATGGAGAAAATATATCACTTCACCATGGGAGCTCACCTACCCTAACTTTACAGAAGTTATCCACTGCCATTTTTTCCCATTTGTGCTTTTCATGTCAAACTATTGTGCCAAAATTGACAGGCATGGCAAAGCTGGGACGCTAAATCCATTATCTTGGCTGATGATAATCACAGCATCTGTTCTTCTGAAAAGTATAAAATTCTGGTCTCCCATGGTCTCTTTGGAAGAGCATGTAGGCTGGTACTCATTAAAAAAAAATCTTTGACTTATCTTTTCCCTCATGTTTGAACAAATGTTGAGCCTGGGAGATCCTCTCTGAGTTTGTGATCTTCCTCCTGCAAAACCCGCCTCTTTGTTCAGCAGTACATGAGGTGGTGGTAGACACAGTTGCTTTGTATTCTAAGGCAGCACTTAAAACTAGCCTTTTCCCTGCAAAATCTGATACACAGGTCAAAGGGGCGAATGGTCATGTGGTTTCATCTCCACACGCCTGACAGCTCCCATCCTCTTCTGCATATTCATTGCTGTCTCTTTCACTGCAAAATGATGTACTTGAAAATCTAGTCCACATCTGACCACTTTGGGGACTGATTTATCACAGCAGAGTTTTTTTTCAAACAGTATTAATTTTTATATATGGAACGTGGCCCTGGGCTACAGCGCATCAGTTTTAGGCTTGTGTGCGCCTGTATTTTGAAGGGTTACTATGTTAGTTTGTAGCAAAGACTAATTTAATCAGACAAAATCTCCCCACCTAGAACGAAATCTTAGTTTAGCAAACCAAATCCATTCAGCAAAACATGGAGGCACACAGTTTATGGCAAGACGATACTTAAATTGTGATAGGGTCAACAGGTTTGAAGGATTTTCACAGGGAGTTCTGCTGAACAGGGTAGAGAGAGAGGAAGACGAAACTCTTCTACTTTTGTCACCAAATTTAGGTCCCTTAGATACAGTGAACATGATGGTGAGAACTGTGGTGATCAAAAGCAGGCTGGCTTCTTGTATCTGCTCATAGAAGCTAGCTCAGTATTGGTGGTGAAAGCTTGACAAGACTTCTCCCAGTCCCACCGGCTGCTGTTCCACCAGCTTTAATGCATACAGTGGATTTGAGTACTTTGCAAGTAATTGCATTGCCCCTGCAGAACATACTCTGCCAGGATGAGCTCTTCCCTATAGCAAATAGGGTAGATAGGTGGAAAAGCCCTTCCAGCCTCAGACACAGGAACGAGTCACCCTGTGATCACTAGTTTACACCCATATAAGAGCTCTTAGCCCACAGCAAGAGCAAGGTAAAGTGCTAGTTTAACCTTCACTGAGGAAAGGCTCAATTAATCCATGTTGCCTGGATCATTCAAGGGACAGTTATCATGGATCCGCTGTTAGGCTGAAATTTGTCACCCTCAGTAACTTTGCTCATGTTTCCAAGCCCTCACATTTGCTACAGGTACACATGCAGCTTTGATATTTACATTCTTGTAGCACCGTTAGACCACTCACTGAGGGGAGATTCTGAATTTGACAACAGCACTCAGCAAGAGTGTGAATTTCCAAGTTTTATGTTCAGATGCGCAGTTTGAAATTCATCCTGCTGTTGGTTAGTTACGTAAGGCTTTCCAGGGAGAGAACAGGAGCTTTACCTTGACGTTCGTACAGCGATCCCACACAGCATGAGCTGCAAGCTGCGACTGCTCGCAGCATACTGCTTAAATGATCTGCAGACTGATTATGATTCACTGAAGAAACCTGCAAATAATTTTAGATGAAGAGTCCAATCAAGAATCTATTTGCAGACAATTCACAAACACAAAAAAGAAGTGAGATTCATTGGATAAATTATGCATTATGAATTATTCATCCAGCTCCAGTTAATGAGGTAAATAGTACTATCAGTGTTTAAAGTTAAGCTCATTTGTATATATTGGGCAGATCAAGACTGAAGTAAGAGATGAGATTTTGAGAGAATAGCCTGGGCTCCACAGAGTTCAACAGCAGAACTACTAACTAGATGTGCAACCAGGATTTCATCCTTTAATTTGAACATAATGGTTTGTCTGTGCTCTTGAACCAGAGGAGCAAAATAAGATATTCCTAATTCCAGATTTGGATCTCTACATTATATGTCATTCTATGGGTCTTGCAATGAAACCAAGAAAGAAAACATCAGCAGGGAAGGAAAGCTTGGGGTGGCTTCTAAAAATGTTTTGTGAGTTATTTAATATGGGGGTTGGCCTTAACTGGAAACCTTAGTTCTTAACTGATTTTTTGCAAGAGTAAAGTGATATCCAGACATCCACCTGTGTTATGATATGGAAATACCCCATGGAAAGAGGAATAATGAAAATTTGACAATATTCTAAATCTTTCCTGTTTAAATGAGCTTACTTTGACCAGCATTTTAAGACTTCCATACTTAAACCTTGGCTTTAGACCAGAAAAGCACTTGAGCACATGCTTGACTTTAATCGCATGAGTAACTCTCCTGAAATCAAAGAGAATACTTCTATGTTATATATACATTTCTTACAAATGTATGCGTAAGCATAAGTGCATTCAGAAAATCCAAGGTTTGGTTTTAGCTACTCAGATATCTGATCAGAACTAAATGAGAGGTCGAGTGGATATTAATTTATTTTAAAACATTTTTCTTTAAAAGTCTCAAGGTGGATTTAATACCTTCATCTAATCACCCAAGTTTGAAAGTTTTCACTTTTAATATTCTGCAATCTTGAGTAGGATAATTCAGAAGAATTCAGGGAATTCTTCATGGAATTCATTATTACTTTACTGGGAAAGCCCTTAATCTGAAATCTAGCTTTTCCTATGCATTTTCAAATTTTGTATTTTTAAAACCTGATTTCTAATTGTTCTAGGACTTGACATTTTTTATATGAAATGGCATTGTCATTAAACAGGATTTTTACATCGCTAGACTAAATCTTTAGCAGGTAATGTTTGAAATTACAGGCCACAAATCTCAGTAAGTGCTATTTACTAACATGGTAATTGTGGAACATTCGATGATGTGTTAAGTACCATGGAGTGGCAGTATAATTACAGTACATGGCACGCTACAATATAAATATAAAGTAAATACATGATTATTTCTGGCTTAGGTCACATGGTAAATACTAAGTGCAATTATGGCACCAAGTAATGTGCAGGAACGTGTAATTACTCTTGGGCTCAATTCATTTACAAACCCTTGTCCAGCTTTTCACACCACATGGCTTGTGGAAACTGTGGAAAACAGATTATTCATGGCTGCAGTGGCCTTCTTATTACCACAGCCAAACCTTATATATGGATGATGGCTCCTCTGCCCTCTCCCTGTCCCAGAGGATGGAGGTGAAGACTTGAGCTATCAAGGCAGCACCAAGTAAACAGATGTCCATTGAAAGCTGGGCCAGGAATTCTCTCCAGCTCATTTGACAAGGCTGACGTTACATAATAGTTTTAGTCTTACCAGTTTTGCTTTAGTGAGATCATCTCACCCCATTTTTGAGTCATCTATCAGCAGTGGATGACTCTGCCTTACTCTGCGCCCTGGAAGACAAAAGCTATGGCTGATTGTTGCTTGTCGCACACTAGTCCCAGGCTGATCCAAGAACTTGCCATTTTGCAATCTCTATTTGAATCTGGCTGCTCTATTAGCTAGTAAGTGTAAGGAGCTGAGTAGGATGTCCTGGATGATACAGCCAACATCTCCACAGGTTCAAGAGCAAGAGATGGCAATAGAAGCAACTATGGCATATGGAAATTCCATACACCTAATGGAGAGGAGATATTTGATTCAGATGGTGTGAAAGAGTCAGTCTATGGGCAGCCACAGTGCCTGATACTTGGAGAAAAGTCTAACAGAGAAATGAAGAAAAAGAAAAAATATTAATTTAAAGCTACCAGAGAATTGTTCTGTTTGTCCAGCCAAGAGGACAATGTGGTGGCTCAGACATCATCAGCTGCCTGTCCTCCCAAGAACAGGGCCTCAGAGAAGGTGATCCCCACTGTATTTTGCTAGGCAAGATTATTAGTATTAATCTTACAGTCTGTCAACAAGATCTGAACCTGGGACCTTCACTGTTAAAGCCCAGATCCCCTGAGATAACATTAACAACTGCAGCTGTTTGCCATTAGCAAGTCATGCTCTCCAGGGACTGCTTCTGGGGTAGCTGGGATTTTGGCTTGTTTATTTTAGGGTCAGCTGCAAAGCATTTGAAGTAGAGATGGGAGGTGGGGAAGTGAGTTGGACGCAGCAGGAAGCTGCCTTGGTTTGTGCTGCTTCAAAATGCACAGGAGGTGCTGGCTCCCAAGCTGAGACAGCTGACACTTGATGGGGTCTGATGAAAAGAAAATTTCCTGAACTCAGGATGAGCATCTCCTGAAGCCTCAAAACTCTTGTGACACTTGGGTGCAGGAATATCTCTACTGCAGAAGTAGATGCAGGTCAGCTAAAGGGTGATGTGGCTCTGGATAGACTGGTGAGTGCTCAGAGCAGACACAGCTGTATTTTTGCTCCCCTAAAGAGCTAAAATTATATTCCTTGTCTAAAAATTGCTTTCGTGCTCTCAGCAGGCCAAGCACTGCTTTCAGGGCTGGGGAGGTGGATCACCCCAAGGCACAGCAAGCAGCCCATGCTATGTTGCTCTGCCATGGTCTCCTCACAGTTCTCTCTCAGAAGAGGAAAGACTGCACTGCTGAGCCAAGATACTGGAGCAGAGATGAAAGGATATGATCTCTCAGCTTTTTTGTTTTAGGCTTCTACACTACCTTCTGCTGTGCTTTTCTTTGGCTTGTGCAATCTTACTTGGTTCAGTTTTTCCCTCAGTCTCCGTTGGCCAGAAGAGAGGGGGAAATAACAAACAGCCTAAGGAAATATTTGCAGTTCTGGTGCACACTCTGCAGTGCACAGGGATACTTGAATGGAACCTTGGGGCTAAAAGAGGGGAAGAATAACAGAAACACCAATGATTCTGATTTAACCTCAAAATGCATCAATATCTTCCCAGTAAACCCACTGAAAACTCCTCAAAGATTCCCAGAATTTTGAGTAATGTTTACAAAAAGGAGTCAGATTTAAATTTCTGTCTTGTATTAGGCTGAAATCTATAATTGTGTGCTATATGATTGTGGCATCAACAGAAACTCTAGAGCAAGAACCTTCTTATTTGTTGCACACCATTTGCTTATCATGAAATGCGAAAGGCACTTACACTGTGCTACAGCCTTCAGAAATCATTATAAAAATCTGTCATTTCAAGCGTAGACTCTTGCTTACTCTAACCACAGCAAAAGCAGTAACGAAAACATGAATTACACGTTGCCTAACTAAAGAGAAGTTCCTTGCCTGAGCTCAACAGACTAGTATAATTTTTCAGGATGCTGTGTCTAATGCTAAGTGTCTGAACACTCTCAGGTTGTTTAGAATCAATTGGCTTAAATCTTGTGTAATGAAAGTGTATTTGCTTAATAGGCTCAAGCTTATTGCCATGCAAATTAACATTTGCAGGGGCAAACTTCTAAGTCCTTCCTCTCTTTGTTGCTTCCAAGATGTTATGGATACCATTTTGCACTTATGTGTGGGTGCAGTTCGTGTCATTTAAACTTCTAATTACAGCATCTGATTGCACCCACGTATCTTATCAGCTAGTTAGACACGTCAATGACACGCACCATAACCGCAAATAACTGGAGGTACAAAATTGCACTGGCAATTATTTGCACCCACTGAAGGAGAGGATGGATATAAAGCAGGCCATTAAAATTTTTAAAATACTTTTCTTACAGTAGCATAAACCACTGCTTGCAGGAACTTGGAACAAACATTAGGCTGAATTTTGAGCAGCAGCTGGGTTGGCTTTGCAGCACAAATCTAACCAAGGTCCCCTTTATGGGTGCAAAATATGTCAGCCAGGTCTGAGTTTACTTACCTGGCTTCCTCTGTTAGCTCTGCTCAGGATCTTGATAATACCAGCACTGAAACACTTCTTTCAGTCCATCTGAAACCAACAGCGGTGCCTATACTGCACCCTTTAGAAAATATGCTCTGGCAGTGTCTAAGCCGACACCTGCAAATTCACTGTGAGCACAGTCTGGTTTTTAAGCAGCCTCAGGGCTTCTCTTAGCAGCCAGAGGAGATATGTTGATGGGGTTTATGCTCATAGTTAAATTTAAGCTTGCAAGTGCTCTGCTGAATAGGGGCATAAATTATAGTCATCTTTAGGACACATCCCTCTGTTCCGATCTCTGTGATCTTGCCATTACTTCCTGGAAGCCTCAAAAGATGTCACCAGTACCATGGCAAAAGATAGCAAATATTGTGTGATTGTCCTACAATTTTGTGTTAGCCCAACCCTTCAGAACTTGGCTTAGACTGATGTTCCACTGTACAGTATGAAAGGATGGTCCTTGAGCTAGAAACCTTCCAGGCTGGTTTGATTCCTTGTATCAGGAATGGGAAATGCAAGTAGCATAAATAGCATTTGTTCTCATAGATTCATGAGCATCTGAAGGTAGTAGAGTTACTAACAGGAGCTGAAATCTGGTGGTTACATGTTGAATGCAGGATTGTGAAAACAGGTCTGGTTTAATGTCTTTTTTTGTTTGGTTGTTTTGGGGTTTTTTTGTTAATAGCTGTTTTTTAAATGCTAATCATCCTTAGAAATGGTGTACACTGGTGTACATTTTACAATGGATGTTTTGCTGTTTGAGTTGATGTCTCCCACAACAACCTACATGTAATGTCTTCAGGTTATTTTTTTTTTTCCCTATCAAAATACTTCTTGCAATTATTTAGGGTTAGATCTGAGCTTTGCCAAGAAGCTGATAACATTACAGGAGCTGAGCTGCTGGAGAGGGGGTGCTTTTAGAAGGAAGCCCTTTCAAATGTGGAAGGCAGTAGGGAGCACAAATGTTTACATCCACACAGATACTAGTGGTGATGAAGAGGTCATGTGCTGGAGCTGCACTGATATTACCTACTTGGATCTATCCCTGATTCTTCTTTTGAAAGAAAAGGAAAGAAGCAAAAAGGAAAACCTGGGAAGATTGTCTTCTGTTCTCATTTACCCTGGGGTAAATGTAGAGAAAATTCAGTGATCCAAATGGAACTAGTCCAGATTTCCTCTGGCCTAAATGAAAACATTGTTTTCATATACTAGTGGGGAATTCTGCCTTCTTTAATATCATACTTTTAAATTTTGCTGTCACCAAGGGACACTGAAGTTTTATTTTTTTGGCTTATATTTTACCAGTGAAAGAATTAATTGCTTCAGCTTCCTAGAAATCATTGCATGATTCAAGTTACTCTCTTTCATGGCTTGTTAGAAAGTTTGGCTTGGTTTTCACCACAACCGCTCCTTACTCTAAAACATTATTTATATCCATAAACTACTGCATATAGGGAACAGCCAGTGAGAAGTAAAACAAACACAGTATTACCTTTTAGCTGGAGTTGCACTTTGCTCCCCAGAAGGGATAACATTTATAAATCAAACACAGGTTTAATTAACCTTCCGTCTTTGTACAGGATTACGAGGGCGGGCGCAGTCACACTGACTTGAAGATGCAGGGTGCTCACACAACTGCTTCACAAGATTTCAGAGATTCAAAACAATAAAATAAAGCATGGTTTAATAAACTAAGGTCTGGCTTTGGGGCTCTGCCAGTTCTTGGCCAAAGCCTTAAGAGCCACTATGAAATAATTTTATATGGCAAAAAAGATTTTTCTCCCCCAGATGAAAAGACAGTAGTATACATTCTGACATTTGAAAGGGATTTGCATATACTTCACCATCTTGCAGTTTGCAATCATACACACTTATCCTTAACCTGTCATTTCAGTGAGTGACACTAGTATAGTCAGAACCTCATTTTCTCCTATTGAGAGAGAGAAAATTCTTCTTTGCTTTGATAAAATGGTGTACCATAGTTGAAAGGTGTCTTTCTTGGAAAGCCCTTCTTTGTGCAAGTAAGTAGTTCAGTAACCGTTCATAGCCTGAAATTAACATTTAGTATAAAATCAGTCAAAGAGGATAGCAGGACCTTTTGCAATGAAGTTAATTAACCACATTAATCAAGTTTAGGTTGTCTTTTGAGAAGAGAAGCTTGAGCTCAGTCACAAGGTGTGAGTGTTTGATGCAAGAAGCATGGGGTGCATTTCTGGATCTATCACAGTAGGGTTGTGTACAATGTTCAGACTGATGCCTGTGGCCTTTAAAGTCCAAATCTACCAGACCTGCCTGTGCCGGGAACACTTTCCAGAATATTTGTGCTATGGATTGTATCATTTGAATGACATTATTTCTAGCGGGACACCTTCACACAGAAGCCCTGGTCCATGGGATGGCTTCATTCCTCCACACCCACTTCTAACAGCACTGGTATCAGCTTGGAAAAGTGGCACTGCCTGGGAGCTTTGCGGGTGGCTCTGCTTTTTATAGAAAAATACAGAGATGCCTGGGAATCAGGCAAAAAGTCTGGGTCCTGGTTCCCAAGCACTGAAGAGAAGGAGAGGAACAGTTGGTGACTGAAGAAGAATTTACTCTTGGGGAAGAGTTAATCATGTCCTGATGTCCAGTTGGAGGGAGGGAAGAAGTTGCTAGTTCCTCATTATTCTGTCCCTTTTGTTCGCATTAAAACCAAAATACAGCTGGGCAGTTCACTGTGGCTCTTGTTGCACTAGCCTGGCAGGACACAAGAATGACCTTGCCTGATTGATATCTGCTACTGAGGACACAGTAGCAGACAGACAGTAGCTGGTCAGACACCTGACTGCAGTTCCTAGCTTTCCTGAAGGATATTTAACAAAGATATCCCCTTTTCAGTGCTTCAGTTGCCTTCCTTTTACTCACTGCAATGCTGCTGCATTACTAAGAGTTTGAGGAGCATCTAACTGCTCCCTCTGGAGAACCCTACTGACAGCTGAATCTCCCAGCCTCCCTGGTGAATCGAGTACATGGTATATAAAGGGGTGCACTGCAGAGCACAGAGATAAGACGTTGGTAACCCATCCAGCAGTGCAGATAGAGAAACCGCTGAGCAAATTACTCTGCAACGCACGGCGCACATGTGTGTAAAGAACATGCTAATTCTAACTCCATTTTGTGTTTCTTCTCTCCAGCGAGCATTGTTGATGTCCAATGCATGTTCTTCTCTTGTTATTTCCAAGTGTTCAAGTTTAAGTGCTTTCTTTTTCTGTCTTACAAGAAGGGAATGCTTGAGCCTGTTGATTAAACACATCCCTTGCTTTTTTCCTGTTCAGGCACAAATTTCCAGACTCAAACTGTAAATGTAATTTCTATTCCTCCCACACCACATGCGTGATGCAGAATTTTACCATCACGTTCCAAATCTTGCAGTAAAAACTTTTGCAAGTTGTTAACAGACAGAATGGGTACTTCAGCTTTGACTGCTCCAGTCTTTTGAGCTTGTCTGGGCTTTTAATTCCTCTTTTCTTTTTTTTTTTAATGAGGGATTCCAACCCTTGGAGGTCTGAAGAAAAATTGGTTGAGGCTGGATTGCATGGATCAGTCACACTTCTTTCACAGTCACACTGTGCTATCAATCAAGGTAAAACACAGCATCCTAGATGACCTTGTAGAAGTTTATATACCAAAACGGATAGGCATGTCACTCAGGTGAAAAACGGCAACCAAAATGCCACTGAAACTATCTGATCTTATTACAGTGTGTCTAGCAAACTGTGTATTATGGTGCCTGCATTGCTTTGCTATTACACATGTGTACATGGACATGATACAGGGCAGTGCACACATTTTTAATTCATGGAAACATTAAATGGGAAGCCATTAGGTGCAGATCGAAACTTACAATGTGCATGCCTTTGAGCAGAGAGATGGCAAGTTGATTTGCAGACACCTTTTAGAGGCTTAAAATAATTCTCAGGTCCAGCCTCAGAGCCTCATTGTCCAGGACAACCAACACTACTCGCATGTGTAGCCTCTTTGGCTTCACTGGAATTACTCATGGTAATACTCACCTATGGTAGTAGGTGGTGCACAATCTTGTTGCGCATGCTTGTTTCCCTGGGTTTCTTGCAGTCTAGCAACACTGATAATTATAGTCACCTACAGGTTCGAGACATGTAAAATGAGGCATTCAGGAGCCCTTCCTGGTGTAACTCTACTCCAGCATTTCTAGTTCCTGTTATTCTGGACATGAACTTCAGGATGCTTTCCGGCCTCATACATTCAGTCTGGATGCTGGAATTTCTGTTTTCAGGCCATGACTTTGGAACCTTTCTGATTTCCAAGTGATTGATAAAGGGAAGTGGAAAGCAAGGGCTTTGCCCTCAGTACTAACCACATGCCCAAAACATGGAGCATGTCACCATGGCATCAGCACCCTAGTTGCATTCTGTTTGTGTCCCACCATAGTGCAGTTGCTCTGGGATTTCTTCATGAAGAATGACAGGAGCCTCCAGTGCGTGATTTAAATCTTCAGTTGGCTCAACGTTCTCTGGAAATGCCTCTTCCTTGGGCACAGAGGGAAACTGGTGTGACTGTCCTCAGGCTCCACTCAGATGCTTCATGTTTATCATTGACCCTAAATGGGCCATCCTGATGCTCAGAAGGACCTCTCTGCCAGTATTAGTGAGAAAGAAATAAAATGTGAGTTGTCCATCCCTTACCTTTTTGAAATGCGTTCAAGATCTGGGGATTCTGGATCTGATAAGATAGACTTCTGAGTTAATGATGGCGGGGAAACAAGATACTGGGAAGCCACATTGCCTTTGGGCAATGAACGGAGAGGAAAAATGCACCCATTTTTGCTGTGATTGGGGCTGAGATCATAGGTTTACGGTGTCCTGTAGAGATGAGTCTGGAGTTGGGATCAGAGTGGAAGTATATGGGGGATCAGATTACCCTGTTAGTTTCTGAAGACTGGAAGGAGGCTAATGCAAAGAATGCTGCCAGAACATCCTGGAGTTAGGGTCTTCAAATGAGATCACATTGCTGATATGCTCAGTGCCTGGTTTCCTAACATGCTCAGTGCTGGGTTTCCTAACTTAACTCTGCTTTTCCACCTCCTGCCACTATTTTGACCCAAAAAATGTTCCAGTTCTTTTAACTCTCTGCACTTAGTACTTGGAAATAAGAAAATATTGCACATCAAAGCATCTCCTGGAGGGAAATGTCTTCTTTAGAATCGTGCTGAGGTTGCTGATGTTTTTCTATACCTCTGGTGGATATATTCAGACACCCTAAGTCTTTGGACTGAAGTAAATCACTGGTCACCCAATTCTGTCCTTCCCAGGGCAGCAGCCATTCAGCTGCACAAGCTATTGGAGAGGACTAGTTGAGAAGCAGATGGAAACCATGTGAAAATCCTCAGCTATGCTCCTGACTGAGCTTTGGGCCAGAATCAAATCCTGTATTTGAGCAGCCTTCTGTCTGTGGAGGTGGCATAGACAAGAAGCCGTGCAACTTAGCTCACAAAGCCAGAAGGCAATAGAGGGATAGATTTCATTATTCCTTCTTGGAAACTTTCATGTTTTCCTTCTCTTTATTCCTCTTTTCCTTTATGCTGCTTTCACCTCCCTTCATAAGAGTCCTGTGCAGCAAAAGGGTGAATATCTTTGATATCTTTCTTTCCATCAAGCTGCTAATATGATGAAAGGGAGATTCACCACAGTCTAGATTCACCTATCAAACTTCAGGCATTTCACCAAGGCTCCTAAATTAGAAGCCTCATTGTACTGACTTACTGCTGTTTGTGCCAGCAGCATCTTGAGAAATGGAGAAATACTGGCATCTTGAGAGCATGATTCACCCTCCTCAGATGTGAATCCCTCTTCTGAGGTGTCTCTCTCTTCTCTGTGACTGTAGCTGGTGCCCAGATAATGACAGTCCTAACTTGAGCATCTCTGCCTACTATCAGGTGGGATGCATCTGAGCTGAAATGCCAGATAAGCAAAACAGTCCATCAGAAGAACCATGGGGAATACAAACAATGCAACTGATTCAGTCTTTCTTGTGAGAGGAAAAAAGATTATCGGAGCTCTTTAAATCTGCTTCTGGGATCATACTGGTCCTTTTATCATCTATTCTCTTGCTATAACCTTCTGATAACCCATGTGAGCAAGAGCAATGGCAGTTTCTTAGTGCTCAGCTTTCAGGACAGCCAAGAAAAGCACTCCTCCTCTTCCCCACTGCTGACAGATGAAGTGTCCACTGAAGAAATCAAAACAAGAAAAAAAAAAAAAAGAAAGAAATGAAAACAAGCAAAAAACCCCCCAAACCCCCACAAACCACCGAAAGTCCAAAAACCCCAAAGCCCTACCAGTAGATAAAGATTTAATTAAATGTTGTTGATTTCCAGGAAAAGGACCTAATAGAAAATATAAAACCTCTTGAATGATAAACCTATATCCACCTTGCCAGCAGATACCACTTTCCCAAAATATTGATGCTTTTAAGCTTTAATCCATCTGTCAGAGGTGATATGATGCTTTTAAAAGGGAAACACTGCTCCAAGCTGTTGAAGGGGAAATGCATGGAATACGTTAGCAAGATGTGTTACCTGTATTCTGACTGCTAATGTATCTTTCTTCACATTGCTTTGTCCTGTTCTGTGGCCAGAAAAAAATTGAATCATTATGGATGTCCCCAAAAGAGAGCTGGGTAAACATGCACAATAAGTTAAGTTCTAGATTCTCACGGTGGGATCTCAGCGCAGAAAACTCAATGCAAAACCTAAATGGGGTCCAGGTCCATCTGCTCCATGACTGTGTGTGGAGCCGGTGAGTATGGCAGGACCTTAGACTGAATAAGTTAATTTTTTTTTTTCTTATTTGTATTTGTCCGCTCTTGCCTTTTTTAAGGTTCTTCTGCTTATGTGCATTATCTGCCAAAGGCAAAGTAGCTTTGACTTTTAAAAGCCATTTAAGCCATGTATTACAGAGCTGATGAACCACTCAGGTTAAGGCACTGTTCACACAAAGCTGTGGCTAGAGGAAAGCAAGACATCAAATGGGAAAGATGGCTCGGAAGAAGTAAAGCAGAACCACATGGGTTTGCAGCTGGAGGAGGAAGAAAACAAGACATACTATTAAGAAAACATAGAAACCTTCTTCTGGTAACTAAAGAGAAGTAATATTTATTTATTAATTAAAGCATTTGTTTGGTGGAAGGACAGTGTGAAACCTTACAAACAAATCATTCAGAAGATAGCAACATGGATTTAACTATCCAGATAATGATTTTATGTCATTTTCTTGCATTGCGTATTGGGGTTCATGGAAGACAGAGGAAGAAATATGCTACACAAACAGGAGTGATGATTTCGTTTTCAGGAAAAGTTGCTCTCGGTATCTTCTTTCAGAGAACTGGTTTCAACTGCATTTTCGATTATCCACCTGCACAAGTTTTTCAAGCAATTTCTGCTCTGTGATTTGTTCTGCTACCTGCTTGAGGGCATGGTCCCAGGTTGCAGTCATGTGAGATACAGGAAAAGCAAATGGACCCTCAATGAGATATAAAGAAAATGCCTGGATTGCTTCCACACAAGAGAATTGAAATGTGGCTTTGCAGGTCACCTGCTGCAGTAGGACACGTGTTTGAGTTCACTTTCCAGCTCCATTACAGATGTTTTGTGTAACCCTCAGAGACTTATTTGGAGAATTTCTGGGAGTTTATGCTATTTAGTAGATCAACCAATTTTATCAATCTCTTCTAGCCTTAAAATCTGTGCCTTGACTTCACACTTTCATTCCCTTTTAAACCTCCCTTGGGCTGCACTACAGGATAACACAGCCATCCTTAAGTGGGATTTACTTTACCTTTATGGATATGATCAAAATCCTCACCAGGGATAAATCACCACTGCTTCACTGTAGGGAATAACATAGAGGTCTTACTCATTTAAATGGATGCAAATCAAGGGTAGTTTAAGGCAAGTTAAGTGAAGAATTATACTGGTAGAAAAGTCAATACAAAGAAAGAGGAAAGAAGAGAATGTTACTTATTACAAGTAGACAATAATATGATGGTGCTTTAAGTGGACTTACTTATTTCTGACCATGTCCACTTTATCATGTTATTTCTACCTTTGCAGAATGCACATAAATCTATTGCAGTTCAGGAAGGTCCCTTTCATGTCCATTTGTCGCTGCATTATGAAGTGTTTTAAGATGCAAGACTGCAGCAAATCCCTTCAATGGCAAATCTTTCCGTTACATCCTGACTCTTGTCACACTTTGTTGAAGACAGCTACTCCTCCACCTTCTTCCCAGAAGCCTCCTGCAAATTTTTACCAGCCCAGCTATCCTGCTGCCTTCCGGCTCTCCACTTGCAATGAAGCTTTCTGTGAGACTTGTATTAGTTTGCCCATGTCACAGACTCATATTCCCAAGCTGCTCCTGGAGAATAGCCATGAGAAATCTTTCCAACTAATATACTGCCACCTGGTCTCTGAACAGCTCCTTGATATCCTGTTTTTCTTGTAGTATCTGTGACTTTGTTTTCTGATTCTTCTTTCTTCCAGCTTTTCACAGGTCCTTAAGACCTTTCCTTTAACCTTTTATATCTCTCCATTACAAGTTTCCTAGTTCCTGAGGGAATAAATTAACAATACAAAACTTCTTACAGTGGATGTCAAGTTTATTCTTTTTTACCTTTCAGCCTAAATCCATGATTTCAGAAGAAGTTCCTGTGAAGGCTACAATTCCTGCTAGAAGTGTAGATAATTTGGACAGCAGAGCATATTGGCCATTGACTGTGGCTTTAAAGTTTGTACACACATGCACACAATGCTGTCCTGCAGACTATTTCTTGTGCACGTGCAAAGCTCAAATTAATCCTAATCACAGGGTAAATGGCCCAATATTGCAGGAGAACATATTTTTAAAGACATTTTGAAGATGCAATCTTAAGACAATGCTTGATAACTCAGAAAAGATCCTATCTGAAAGTTATTAGTGCTGGTTTGTGCTAACAAGAATGGCCTTATATGAAGGTATGGCCATACAAAGTTTCTGACCACCAGATTTCCATGAGTTTTGGTTCCTGCTCTCAGAGGTGCAATCTTAGAGACATGACCTGCAACAGTGAAAGACAGTCAGTCGCAATTGCATAACCATCTCCATTCTGGGGTCTAAAAAGGCTGACAATCAAAGTTTAGGTTTAGGTAGGAGGAGGGAAGGGTTTAAAATACACAAAAGAAAACCTCTGGGAGCTTTAACATCCTTGAACTAGTTACAGAGAGGTAGGAAATAGTGAGGTAAAGCTCAGAAAGGACTGGAGTCTTGTGCCCTTCAGTCTACTGTCTGCTTGGCACATGCGTTAACAAATGAAAAAACCCACCGAAAGATCTTTTAAAAAGAGGAAAGGTTTATGGGTAAGTGGCATTTTATCCTTTTCATTATTAGTAATGTCAGTACATGTTTAAAAATATTTCTTGAGGCATCTTGTTCAATGTGTAGTGTACAAATTTAGACCAAAGAATGGTCAATGAAATATACAGTTTTCCATCTCCCAGTGGTTTTTGATTGTTTAGAGGCATGGACAATTTCCAGGAATACTGTGCCTTTTGGGCTGATGCCATGCCAGACAAAGCTACGTATTTTGGTTTCCATGCTGTATAACCTGGAAAAACTCAGCCTTAAGCGTTGTTCCCAGGTCACATTTAGTCCTGCTCTGGAAGAAGTCAAAGAACCAGCAGCACTGACTGTTGGGAGACACTGGGTTTCCTTCTTTGTTGTTGATTTTCCATTGCAAGGTGCTATGGAAAATTTTGTCTTGCTTTTCTTGTGTTGGAAAAATGCAGCCATTAAAGTCTATGGAGACCATAAATTCATCAGGATGGGGCTAGTGTCTCATTGTCCACATATACTGAACTTAAAACACTTGACTCCTGCCCAGAGCTGGGCTGTGATGCCTGGGATTGCCTTGAATTGACTTCTACTTTTCTTCCTAGTGTCTCTGCCTGCCTTCCTACAGATCCTTTGGGATTTGACCACACAGAGTGTGTGAGCTTAATTAAAATTAGCTTAAAAACAGAAGCCGCTGAAAAGATGCGAAAGATGCTGGGGACCCAGATGGCAAATGCAGAGCCTCAAGTTAAATGGAATTTAAAAAAATAGGTTTAAATCCACTGAGAGTATCTACACGAGGGTTTCTACCAGTTTAAGTTAATTGGTTTAAAAAGAATGCATTTAATTAATCCTGTGTGTTCCTATAGGTGGATGAGACCTTTCTCAGAGGCAGTAGAAACTGGCCAGCTTTCTCAGACAGGACTGATTGCAAGAAAAAGCATTTATCCATCCACGTCCTCATCCCATGGGAGGAGCAGCTAGCCCAGCTGCTGCACTGGGGATGCTGATGCAGATCCATGAAGTATCATAAAACTTTTTGTGTCACCTGGGGGGAGCTGCTTAACATTTTACCCATTTCTCTGGCCACGAAAAAGATAATTGTATCTAATTCCTTGGGGTGTCTAAGAATAAATGTATAAAGCATTATGAGGGGACAAGATACTGCAGTAATGGGGGCCATGTTAAAACTGCCTCTTCCTTTCTATGAGCTAGTTCTAATGATGTATATTACCTTGTAGTGTAGCTACTGGCCATACATTATTTTTTAGGCAATGAAAGCATTAGATGTGTCACCAGAACTATTACTGTGAAATTTGTGATGTATTTTTTTTATGAAATTTAAACATTTGTGGTGCTTTACAAAAATAAAGCAAAAAAGAAAAAAAATTAAAATCTACAAACCCTTCACCCCTAACATCTTTCAAAAGATCTTGTGGTGTTGGATGGAAAATGAATTTAACAGGATATTATTGTACTGTTGCAATATTTCTGGTGTACAACAATATTATAGTTGGTGTTAAACTTTATTACTAGCCCTGTGATAAAATTAGTTCAATATTGGCTGCTTTTATAATGTGGTTTTACAATTGCAACATGGAATAATGTGGTAGTACAAAAGAGAACAAAAAAAATCACAAACAAACCCAACCCCCTAAACCCAAAGGCATGGAATGGAGGAAAGGAACAGAAAGTTACATAGTAGGAAGGTATAGGACAGGGGCTGCATTTTAATGCAGGGTGCTGTGAAAATGTCTTTCTGGAATGGCTTGAAGCCAGGAGCCTTTTGATTATATTCTACACAGACTGTCACAGTGAAAAGTGTCAAATGGGAAGCAGGCAGGAAAGGCAGGAAAGAAGGCAACAATTTCACAGCAGTGACTAAACCTAGTTTGCCCAGAGGTGAATTTAGAGCAATGTCATCGTGCTGTCATTGGCTTCCCTTTGGAATGGAGGGTTCAAAAATGGCGCTTTTTGAGGTTGTACTCTGAAATTGGGTGAGCTTAAGCTCAGAAGGGTTTAACACATTTGGGCGGAAATACAAGTCTAAGTGCTGCTATAACAGCATAATCAGTGTGTGGCACTTAGACACCCAGCCTGCAACACTATGCCAAGTTCAATCAGACATCTTCCTTTCAGTGCTGTGTCATTTGCCATTTCGTTTATAGAGCCTGTGAGTTCCTTCAGGCAGATATTGCCTCTTATTTCATGTTTGTGCAGAGCTTGGTGCAACAAGATCTATTCCCTGCTGTTATTTTTGGTAACTGGGCTAGCATAAATCCCAGCAGAGCTAGGACAGAAAAGCCCAATTCTGAAATGGTGCAAACCTGGGGAGCTCTACTGTAGGCAGGACTAAGGGAGACAAAGAAGATAGAAAGGACTGGTTATGGCAATTGAAAATCTATGCCTGGAAGCAGTGATTTCAGAATTGTGTTTAGAATAGTGTGTTGTAGGTATGTTGTGGTTTGTGTCCTGCCCTGTCTCCAAGTGACCCTTGTCTTAGGGATACTCATCCCTTGGAGAGAATCTTGTGGCACCTTGTCATAGGGCAGAAGATGAAATTGGTCATATCCTGATTGTTACTAAACCTTTTTGGTGAAAGCAGGAATTTACTTCTTGAGAATTATGGCATGTACTAGATGCTGCTATTTAAAGCAAGGCTGAAGTTAAACAAACCCAAGAGCTATTCTACTGTCTGTGCAGAGCTCTGTGCTGATTTTGAAAGAAATTTCTAGTATAAAACTATTGAGCCAACCTGGCTCCAATGTTTCCTCTGCTTCAGCTTAATCTGTTCTCATGTTGGAGCACATCTCTAGTAAAAAGGAGTGGAAGGTGGAAAGAATCTGGAAATTATATTGCCTACATGAGTAGTGTATGTAGCCAGCAGGAGCAGCTATTCCTAGTAAAGAGAGCTGGGAATAGTTATGAACACTCACTGGAGAGTATAAAATCCTTTGGGCTTTGTTGTAAAGATGTAGTGATAAAGATACGTGGTAGTTTCCAGAAGGAAAATACAGCTAATGAAAAAGCATAGCAAAATATCAAAATTTGGATGTGAAGTTCAGACATTCCCAAATTAGCCGCTAAGCTGCTAACTGCTCGTAGAAGGCTGTGCTGTGCTAACCCTTATTTAACCCATCATGTACTGAAACCATGGAGTGCTCTGCCCTGGGCAGCAAACCTAGATCACACTGGCACAGACCTGGTATGATACCCACTCCTCAGACAAAAAAGAAAGCAAGATAGGTGGACATGCTGACCAGAATATCACTAGAAGAATCTGGGTCTAAGGAAGTTTCCGGTGGTTCTAACATGCTTTAAACTCACTACAGTTACCTTATTTTGCTGTTTCTAGGTATGCAGGCACTTAGTTTTTTCCTGACCATGCACCTTTGTCGCACTAGCTGATGCTGAAAACCTCCTCTCTCTCAGACTTTTTCTCTCCCCCAATCAAACCATGCAGAAGATTTCAGGTCGTGGGTAACTTTTGAAGCAAGTTTGTTTGCCTGTGAATTGCCACATTCTCCACAGCGTTCAGTCCATTGTACTCTGCTGAGTTGCATCACACCAGGTGTGTTTCAGTGAGCGAGGCAATGGATTGGAGGGCAGTATCACCCATTGCTCAATGACCTTAACAGTCTTTTCCAACCTAAATTATTCTATGACTCTGTGAGCAAAATTTAAAGGAGACTATAGCATAGCTGTGGATGATTTGCTTAGAAGTAAGAATAGCTGAAGGGTAGATAAACATGTAGGTGGGAAGGATTTTAAATAGCGAATAATTAAAGCCTGCAGATGAACTGTCTGTTTATTGCTGTGATGACTTTTGTAGCTAATAATGCTGCTTCCACCCTGGTTAGAATTGGTGGGATGCTTAAGGTACACTGAAGGAGGGAAAACTTCTTGAAGTGGATGGTCCTTCACCATAGATGTATACTTGACTTATCTTGCAACGCTGTCACTTGCAGAAAGTATGATATAATCTCAGCCAGAAGAGTTGAAAGGGGGTGGATACCTATTAGATATAAGGAAAAAGTTCTTTACTGTGAGGATGGTGAGACACTGACACAAGTTGCCCAGTGAAGCTGTGGCTGGCCCATTCCTGGAAGTGTTCAAGGCCAGACTGGATGGGGCTTGAAGCAACCTGGTCTAGTGGAGGGTGTCCCTGCCCATGGAAGGGGGTTGAAACTGCATGAGCTTTAAGGTCTTTTCCAACCCAAACCATTCTGTGATTCTATGACTGCCTTCACCTCTTGATGTCACTGAGCTAACTGAAGACCAAGGCTGCTGCTAGGTGCCACTATCCTCTCTCTTAACAAGCATCTTCTTCCACTTCCCAGCTTTCATCCTTGAGCATCGTCATCTCACCCTGGAAAGCAGAGCCTGCCTCTGTCTTCTCCACCATCCTCCAAGCTCCCCTGGAGCAGACAATAGCCTGAAGCATGTAAGAGTAGAGGCAGGGCTGCCTTACTCCTCCAGCTCCAAATGCACCACCCCAGGATGCCCACCATATCGCAGGAAGTGAGTCCTTTTCAGGAGTGATTAGGAACACAAAGGGCTGTGCCTGACAATTAGAGAGGGGCTGTGGGACTGTGACAAGCATGACTGGAATTTGGAGCAGACAAGCACATCCGTGGCCACGGCCTCAGCTTTGTGTTTCAGCACAAGTTTTAAAGTTGGGGGATGCGTTTTGTTGGTTTTTGGTTTTGTTTTTGTTTTTTTTTTTCGTTTTGTTTTGTTTTAAATTTGGATTTATTTATTCTTTTCACAGCTTTCTCAGGCAGTTGAAAGGAAACTATGGTACCAAATCAGCCCATGCCGGAGGCAAAGAGGTTTTGCAGCATTTAGACCTGGAGTAAAGAGTCGGGATGCAGAAACTAACTGTAATGAGAGCGTGTCCTTTCAGAGCCAACCATCAGGGAGAGCAAATCAATCATGGCCTGCCCTCCGATGGGACCAGCGAGTGATTGATTCTGCTCCTGTCGGCTGCCCTTATGGACCGCGATGTGCGTGAACATGAAAGGAGCGGAACAAAGGCCCCATTACCGCAGTGGGAAGAGAGGCGGCTCCCCTGCTGCTTGATGCATCTCACCCTCTCTAAGCTATTGCAGCCTCCCTGTCTTTGTCCTCCTTCCTCCTCTAATGCTTTGATCCTTCCTTCCTCTGCTTTCCAGCCAGCCTGGCCCCAGTTCTTTCTCCCAGTTCCTTCCAATTACAATGTTTTTCTTGTCAGGAAAATCCTGATAAGTTGCCTCATGTAGCGACTACTCTTCCTGGCCAATCCCTGTGGTAAGTTCTTTCCCATGTATTTTTCTTTCCCCAGCCCCATTTATCCACCCCTTGCAGGAGGGCTAAAAATACAAGCTCAGAGATGTGTCTGCTTTCAGGGATTAGTTATTGGTGAAACACTGGTCTCCCAGTTTTTAATTGTGGTCTCAATGTCTCTCTCCTGGAAATATGCCATTTTTATTTGACTCAGGTATGACCATGGAGCTGATTCACCAAAGTGGAGCAGAGTATGGTTATTTCGGTTTGAAAAGAGTTTCTCTCCTTTCCTACTGCATAGGGAAGTGTGAAGGGATGAAAATTTGCCTGTGATTTTTCTTCCCTAAACTTCTTGTTTTCACCCACATTATTCATAGTCCCCGGCTCTTCCCCTCCCAGGGTTTTTCTGGGCTCCTGTTGCTGAGGTCCCCCAGCAAACTGATGGCTGAATCCAGCAGTGCCAAAACATGAGCTACTGTGCAAGGGATATGGTACTGCCTTCTCTGCTGACAGCCAGCTGCCTGAAGCTAACTCGCTCCTCTGCTGAGTGGCTAGCATGTTTTTGGCACCTCGAAGATGGTGTGAAGCTTCATGGCGTACCATCTTAGGCACCACTTGAGGCAAAGGACTTGTGGGGGTCTCATCCCAGCTCCAACTGTCCACAGACGTGGATATTGATGAATATTGAGTACATCCAGCTTGAGTTCACAGTCTGCAGTGTCTTGGAAGCTGCTTTCTCTGGGACCCCTAAACTTCCCAAAGGAAAGCACAGGTCATGGTGTTTGTTTTTTCTGTTGTCAGCTGTTGTTTATCCCAGGAAAACCACTAGTGCTACAAGCATAGCTTCATAAAGCCAGGGGAAGATCTGACAGTCCAGGATACCTTGAGCTCAATAGCCTTCTACTGCCTCCAGAACACGTAAAAGGGCGCAAATTTAGGAAGAGCATCAACACCTGGCCCTCCTTCTGCTGATTCATAGGACAGTCCTCCCTTTAATATATCCTTTCTCACTTGCCTCTATTGAATCACTCCTCCATTGCTCATTCAGTCTAAAAGAAGTTTCTGGTTGTTCAGAACGAAGAATTTTTATTTCTCCAATCCATATACCCATGCAAGCTCAGCAAAATCTGCTGGTACAGAGGGGTATGGTTAGTATTCTGCAGCTCCATGGGTAGGCTTTACGGGTGGTTTCTTTTCCCTTTGTCTTTGCGTGGACACACACACAGGCAAAGAGAGGGCAAAGGCTAAAACCTCAGAGGGACTGGTTACAGTTTCATCAATATTTCATAATTAAGAAGGTGACAGAATTCTGCTTTATTTAATAAGAGTATTCCCTAGGTAGGTCCTGTTTTCCCAGCCTGCTCCTGTAATTACAAACTGTTAGTGCATTAGCTAAGCCGCTTCAGCGAATTGTCTCCCCTTCAACTGTTTTAAATTGAAGGGTTGACTTTTGCCTTGGTCAGACCCCTGCTTTTCCTGAAGCCAGTGACATTTTCCATAGTTGATTTTAAATGAATCAGGAAAGGGAGAAAAGAAAGTGTGAGAGAGAAACTGGGTGCAACTGGAGGAGCTGAATTTCACCCTCTCTGAGCACAGCTTGTGAGCATCAGGCCATAGTAGTCAAAATGTCAGAAGAGACTCTCTAAATTAAGAATCATAATCTGGGAGCAGCGGTGCCCACCAGCTGGATAGATGGTGGCCTGCAGAGAGGAGGGGATGGCGTCATGTAAACCGCTGCTGCAGCTCTTCACAGCAGAAGCTGTCACTGACTGTGGATTTCCACAGCACCAAGCACAGTGGGCCAGTACCAAGCTGGGTTCCTGGGGCTTCTACAAAGCACCATGCTAAGAGCAGGTCTGTTTAGTAGTATGCTCAGTGCTTTGCAGGTCCCTGGTGTTTTACAGGCAAAGGAAGTATGGCCATATTTTGAGCTTCCAACGTGGAGATGGGAAGGGGCTACAGAAAAGCATTCTAGGACTTTGCTCTCTTTAGCATCCCTCCAACTCAGGCTGGGTATGGACACAATTCCAATGTAAAATGGGGATAGGTCTATGGGAGCATACAGAGGTGAAAATAAGGGGAAAAGGAGGACTTAGCACTCCCTCTCTCACCTAAGTAAATTTGTGGCAGGTTTGAAAGTGTTTCTATTTCTGGGTCCATGCTGGCTCATTTCTATCCCCTGGTGCTTTGGGGCATAGGATGCCCAGAAGCAGGGACAGGGGAACTTTGACCCATGAGGAGCTCTTCTTGGTGTAACATACTTTCTCCTCAGCTTGTGGGAGAAAAGCTGATTTTTCTTTTGAACCAAGCAATGAACTTCTGGGCCCTAGCAACTCTGCAGCCCTTGGGATTACCCCCCTTAGGAGGATATATTTCATTAGCATCTCCAAGGGATGCTGTTAGCTCATCTAGAGGTGTCACTGCAGGAAGGCTCAGTCCTTTCAGGGCTTCCCACCATGCTATCTGCTTTAGTCCTCGCAGAGGAGTCACGGGTTAAGTCAAGCAGTGTTTGCAGTATGGGCATGGCAAGCAAATGACAAGGTAAGCCACAGAGGGAAGGGCTTGGGCAGAATGATGGGAGGTGCCTGCTGCTGTCCTGCCTCCTTTCATTCATCTGACTTCTTTGTTCCAGCCTTAGGAGGGCAAATTCCACAAGAGATCAGCGATTCAGTCTGCGGCAGGATCAAAGCAGCCTCATTACCAAGGTTCGTGTCTGATGTTTGGATTCTCTGGCACAGGGACAAAGTCAGGATTTTCCATCAGCTGAGGCACTGAAAGCTGTATGTGTTTGTATGTGTGCGTGTCTCTATTTAGCTTCTCTCATGTCTAATACTGGCTGAGGGTCTTGACACTTCCTTCTGCTTGGGGCTGTCATTTACCTGGCTGCCTATCTTTATGAAACTTGGAAGAACTGTTCAGCTTTGGGAATGCTTCATCTCTTTCGTACTTTGTGGGAAGTGACCATTAGGTTCGAAAGTTATTTGGGATGAAAATACACAGGCTATGTTTGCATAAACAAGCTAGAAATAGCCCTTCAAACCACTTTTCAGTGTCACAACTCCCAGCTCACCTCCCAATAGGAACTAAAAAAACCTGTGATTTTTTTCTCCCCCCATGTAACAGTATATGAATACATGTAGTTGGAAATGTTCACAAAGTGCCATGAACATGTGCTCTGGGTAAAGGAAATTGGTCTGATATGAACATTGCTGCTCACTAGTCTTTTCCCTCTGAACACTGTCCATCACAGTGATCCTTCCTTCTCTTGGATAGCTTTCCATCTGCCAGCACCACATGGAGTCAGTGTGGTGCAGCAATAAGATCTGAACAAACTGAAAAAAACCTAATCTGTGCCTATACACCCTAAAGAACATTTAGGACATTCTGAAAATGTCTTCTGGGGCATGGGGACATCCTATAGTAACCTTGAACATATGTTCATCTTGTGGGGTAGCAGTATGGGTGGCTCAAACCAACAGGCAATAGTATGGCCCACAGCTGCCTAAGTTAGCTGATGTGGTTTGGGGTTTCCACCTTCTCTGTGCAGCAGTTTTCCATTGGTGAAATGATGTACTGCCACTGACCCTTCTGTAAGCTGCCTTGGGGTCTTCAGTTGGGAAGTACCCCATGAAAATTGCGCATTACTGGGAAGAAGGACAAAAAACATTAAGTTCAGAAGGCAACTGAAAGAGCTGCTGGCAGTTCAACTGTCATATGCAGGCAGTGATACTCTGAAAACCTAATGTAATTAAATGGACACTGCAATGGCTCTGAAAGCTCCTGCTGAGCAAAGGTGAGAAGAGAATGACTGAGAGACTGCAAAGGTTTCTCTTGTCTGTGGCAAGTCATGAGTTAAAGGTGAGCTGAGATAGGCAAATTTACTGCTGCAGGTACAGAAAACAAATACCAGGTCCTAGAGGGTAGAATACACCAGGTGGAGAAATGCTCAGTCTTTTCTTCTGAACCCAAAATTTACCAATGAGGTTGTCCTCAGAAAACAAATCATCTGGGTGAGCTCTTTCACATGCTCAAGTTCAGCTCTTCTCTTGCCCCAGGACGTGGGTTTGCTTATAATGGAAGCTTTGAAACTAAAATGATAATAATAACAACAGTAATAACTGTTTGGCTGCTGTTTGTAATTTATCTGTGAGCTTATGGCTTGAGGTGTTTGCCCTTATTTCGCAGCTAATTTCCTTATGTTGCTGTATGTGGATGAATTTTTAGTGTTCTTTATGGGCTTCTCAGTGTTGGGGAATTAGCTGGGGTCACTACGAGCCACAGACTGCATGGTGCTGTAGCAGAGGAGACTCTGATTCACGTTCCTTCCTTGCAAACCTTCCTCCTCTGCACCTAAAACCCTCCACAGCCACAGAGGTACCATGATCAGCACAACACAGCGGAGAAGCAGTGGCTGGTGCATGCTGTCCCAATGTAATCAAGATAGAGAGCTCAGAGCTTGCCTCCTTCCCTACTACTGCTTTTAAGGTGATGTTCTCCATGTTCTCACCTGCAATAAAGCCTCAGCACAGATTTACAGCCTGTTTATAGCTAATTTTAGAGATCTGCGAAAGGATGCCATCTTTAGGGTGGCATCTGAGCATACTGAGGCTCTCTTTAGCTAGTGCTGTAACAAAGAGAAAAGGTTTTTATGGGTATGTGTGATCCTTGAATAGGAACTAGGAGGAATGAAAGCATGTATGTGGGGAATATTCACATACCTCAGCTAGAAGGCCAGGTTCCCTCAGGGGCAGGGGAATTAAAATTACAAATAAATGCCATTCTGTAACAGCTGTGCAAGGGACCTCCAGTTTAATTAGTGCAAATAGCCCTTTAGCAGATGTATATAAATGGCCCAAGAATAAGAGGAGAAGCTGGACTTCATGCAATCAGATGAAAAGCAGGATAGTGGTTCAGAGGAGTAGGGAAGCAAGGAAATCCCTGGAAATTTTCCATTTTGCTGTCCCATGGCTCCTAGTCACATGGCTGATCTGCAAGGACAGACTGCCACAGGCTCCCAAGCAGTATAGGAAGATGAATTTGCAGAATCAGTTTTGGATGTTAGGGGAAAGGAGGGAATGTTTGCATCCAGGCATCAGATCTGAGGGAGTTCTAGTCATAGAATCATAGAATGGTTTGGGTTGGAAAGGACCTTAAGATCACCTACTTCCAACCCCCTGCCATAGGGGGTGGATGATTCCACTAGACCACGAGGCCCTGTCCAGCCTGGCCTTGAACACTGTCCTGCAGACTCATCATTTGTTTTGGCAAAGCGAGACTGTGCTACTTGGTGGACCAAGTCACCAGCTCAGAGGACTGCCTCTGGACTTGGGAGCAGAGCTAGATACCTCAGACAGCCCCTCTTGCACCGTATGGCACCATGGCAAGTTCTGAAATTATTGACTGGATCCATGTACAGCCAGATCCCTGATCTCTTGGCATAACCCACCATCCACTCTTAAGTCCTATAAGCACTTAAGCATCTGTAGGACCTTAAAAAGTTATTTAGCCCTCCAAAAAAGTCCCCAGCTGCTCACCCCCTCTGTACCCCAGCTGACTTGATCTCTTCAGAGAGGAGACTTGGTGCCTGTGTCACAAAGAGTGCGGGATGAACAGCAGCACTGGTGTGTATGCCCATGGACACAGCCCATCAGCACTGATTACTTGTCTTATCCTTCTCAAAGTTGGGTTTTTTTGATATTGTTGGGGTTTCTTTTCCTGCTTTGAATGTACAGGCAAGATTATTTTCTATAATTTGAAAACCAGAGCAGACTGGACTAGAAGTGGAGCAACCTGGGTATGTGAGTCTGTGAAACTGGCTGTGACATAGACATGGTCAACAATGGTAGAGTGGGTGCAGGTAGGACAACTCCTCCAAAAGATGGGTAGATATTTCTGGTTCTTCCATAGTGCCTGTCTCACACTAGCAAAATGATAACTGTGTCTTATGAAACACCAGGCATCCCTGGAGTTCCCTGTAGCCTTTTAGAAAGACAGTCTAACCAGGAAGGGAGAAGCCGCAAGTTATTTTCCCTTACAAAGATGATACAGAACAGTTGGGTCTCACATAGTCTATACCCAGCTCTGAAGCTCTGTGCTGATGACTCAGTTTGCTGCAGTGATACTCACTGGGAAAACAAAGCAAAACAAAACAAAACAAAAAAAGCCTCTTAGAATATAACTTCCAAGAAGAGGTGGGTTCACCTGAAAATTAGCTGTTGGTTAATAAAACTGATCTGCTGAATCATGTCTTTGTGCAGGCTGGGCTCATTTGCTGTCACCTAGGGAGGGTTTTTTCGGTTCTGAATCTAGAAGGCTTTGGCATCCCTGTGCTGCTACAGAATCTTTAAAAACAAGCTTCATCGAGAGCAGTTGTTACTGTGAAAAACTCTTGCTTGCAGTATGTTCCATACAGTCAAGGTCTAGGAGAAAGTTATATAGCAGACAGTAAATCCCACCTACACTTCTTTTTTTTTCCTTTTTACAGACAGATGTCAGTGCCTTTGAGTGTATGCTACTTTTCAAAGTGGCTTTGTAAGCTGATAACACATTCTTCCGAGGCTACACAATACTTAGCACTGCTCTAACAATTTTTATCTTCAAAGTGCTCTCCCCTGTGCAAAAGGAAAGTCAGTCTCTTCCCTGAAGAATTTCAACTCTAAAAAAGACAAAAAGAGGTTAGCGAAGAATAGAGCTACATGAAGCAAGTTCTCAGACAGTAGTTCACTTGCCATAAACAAGCCATTTTCAGTTAACCCGAAACTTGGCAAAATCATGCCACATTTTCAAGATTTTTCACCCCCAAAGAATGAAAGAAAAATGTTTGTTTTTAAATATTGCAGTCTTGCACCTTGCTGTTTGCAAAACCAAAACTTTACATCTCAGATCAGTGTTTTGCTTGGAAATGTAACTGGTGATTTGTTCTTTTAAAAAAAGTATAAAAAGAAAAAAACCAGAATGAAACAGATATTTCATCTTGGGTAAAATGAAATAATTTTTACATTTCCTGGTTCAGCCACTGAATCAAGAAAAATAAAACCAATGCTGGGAAAAGCCTTTATAAGAGAAAAACTTCTTAACCCCTCCTGTAAAATGGAGAAACTAAATGCTAGTGAATATTGCTGCACTGATTTTTATGGTTGACCTTCTGGCTACCCTTGCCCTTCCCAGACCTATGTCATGCATCAAAGCCAGCTATGCTATATTCATGATTTCCTGAGCATGGTGCTGTGATGCAGCTGCATTCTTTCTTTTCATATAAACCAGGACCCTCACAGGAATGGGTCTGCAGAGCACTTGTGTTTCTGAGCTTCTTTTGCTTAGAGATCAAGAGACAGCAGAAGGAATGCAGAAGCTCCTGGAGGTATTAAAAAATATGGTGACATGGGTGCTGCAGATCAATTTTGTGGTATGATTCTACTGTGCATAGGTAACCCCATAGAGGCTGTGATGGGCAGTACTGAGATGTGAAACATCAGCCTTCATTACAGGGCAGCTCTCAGGTTTAATCTGCGCAGCCACTGGGTTGAGTTTTAGGTAGCTGCTTGCCAGATATGAGCTTGAAATTCATCTCAAATATCAGTGGAGACACAGTAAACAGCTATGTTGGTTGGAGGGAGAGTATGGACCCTGGATAGGATCCCAGCCTATTGAGTTATGGTTGATAACTACACAAGCTGCTTTCTGTAAATAAATTTGGCAGGGGAACATCTCCTTTGTGAGGAGGCTGAAGCATGTTCCTTGCTGGAGGAATGTGAAGGAGGTGAAGGGTGCTCTCAGCTGCATTGATTTAAGAGCAGCAGTTTGTGGATGTCAAGTTCCTTTAGCTTCTTGTTTGCAGCTGAAGCTGCTTGAAGATCCAGGAGATCCTCTCCTTGTCTCCTAAAACAAAGAGCCTAAACATGGTACTGTCCTAGAAGAAAGGGAGATTTTTGGTTCCTTTAATTTCACTAAGGACTCACTCAGAACATGAAATCCAACCTCCACCAGTGTTTCCATGCCCTGCTGCAGAGTGAGGGATTCTACAACAGTGCATGAGAACGTGGTGAGACTAAGTGGGACCTTCCCTTGCCTTACAACATCCTTGCTCTGCACACTGCAATAACAGCTCACACTTGCAAATTTACAAAGAGAAGCAATAAAAGATCATCATGAGTACTCTGGGAAGCCCTAGTATAAGGCCTCAGCCTTAAAATAATTACTATTGATTTTCTCCAATAACTTGGGCTGAAAGTGTTAGTTCCACAAGCTACGTCTGCCTAGAGGCTTTGTGCTCAAAATAGCTTCCTTTTCCGCTCTTCTTCAACTCCCGCTTCCTTTGCTCCTCCAAATCACTGCAGAGAAGCATTCTGCAGGGAGCTATAGGGAAAATCCCATTATAGACTGTGTGGGAGCTCATAAGATATTCAGAAAAGTGAGCCAGGTTAAGTTAGGTTTGAGTATTAGAAGAGAAATTACTGAAAACCAAGCCTTACTTCAGTGATGTCTCACAGTAAACAACCAAGATCAGTGCTGACAAAAACAATTTCTTTAAAACCTTGTTTGAGAAGAGTAAATGCCATTTCCTGCAGGAACTACGAAGCTGGATGGAAGTTTTGGAAAATAGCTTTTTAAAAATCTCCGTTGCTTACCATCGCTGCACTAACAAAAGGATGATACTCCCTGCTCTTATCTCTTCAGAATATGATCCTTGCAGAGTGAGGATGTCTGTTTGCATTTTCCCATTAGTGACTCGCACATTGGGTGTAAGAGAAACTTCAATTACTGTTGGGCTGAGGTAGATGAGAGAGCCACAAAGGAGAGAAAAGGTTCTGTAACTGATCGCCATTTCTCAGCAAATCTCAGGCAAGTTTCTCATGCTTCTGCTCAGACTGAAGGGAAAGGCTTTTACAGAAAAAATTGGGGGAGGCTGGAAGAAAATTAGTTCAGTGTGTTCTGTCAGTTGGTCTCCTTATGCAGCCGTTACCCTCTGCACTGGTTACCTTAAAGTTTTTCTGACGCGTGCAATTACTGGCCTCCAGAGACACTGAAATAACACATTGCAAAATGTGATGCTGGGCCGCCCCTGGGCTCCAACTCCTTCCTCCTATAGCTAGGCACTCCTCAACTCCCCCATATAAATTGATATGCCTAAGTGTCCCACAGCAAAGATTTGGGGATTTTTTTCTCCCTGCTCTTTACTATTTGCAAAGCCAAAAGCAATGAAATAAAAGAAATAAAAGCTCAAAGCTTCCAGTAGAATGATATAAATCATTGTGCTGTTAGTAGTAAAATAGTCATGTCCTGAAAGCATGCTTAATGCCATTCCTGTGCTCTTTTGCAAAACAGTCCCACTCCCCAAAAGGAAGAAAGTCTCTTCCCACAGTCTTTGAGAGACGCATGCACCCAAAAGGGAGAGGAAATCCTCCTAGGCAGCTAAGGAGAAACAACATTTGGGAGTACAATTTTAAAGAATGAATGTTGTGATAGCAATACTTCCCATGCAAACTTAGATGTGAAGTTGAAGGGGATGAAGCTGCACCAGCATCCAGATCCCAGACAATAAAATAAAGTGGGATACAAGAATGAGGTTAACTGTTTGGGGTAGACCAGTTTTCTCCTTGCTTTAAAACCGCTTTATTCCACAGGGACATGAGTAAGGTACATAATGGTATAGGGAAACGAAACAATTGGCATATTTCTATTAATGCTATTGCCTGGAGGATGACCTGCTGGATTTCAGTGTCATGTGAGACCACATGTGGCTGTGTCTCCTACACCATGCACATGTAGATCCATTGCACACACACCAAACTCCTCGGTCTGGACCTTCCAAGTGTGTATGTCTGTCTTCATACTCCATTTTATCTCTGTTTTTAAACTGAGTTGTTGGGGCATGAAGGGATGGTGGAGCAGACCACCTGCTCAACCCCCATCTTGTTTAGAGAGACTTAGCTTTTTGATCACACTTGGAAGTTTGGCAGCTTAACACATGTCAGAATAGGAGCTGCTTTCTCAGAAATCTGGACTCTAATGACCTGCTCTAGCGAAAATGAGACGACTTCAACATTTTGGGGTGGGATTCAGTTTACAGATTAAGGCACACAAACTGAGATGTCCAGCTGTCCAAATTCCCATTATAGTCAATAGACGTCAAGGATGTCATACAGTTATCTAAACATAAGTATCTAGTGCCATTTTAGATGCCCTCTGATATCCAAGATATCTCCCTGGGGCTGGCAAACATTACCCAAAATCTATAGGACACCTGCACCCCTCAGAAGCAGCAGTTGGGAACCAACCAGGACGCCCCAGAACCTCCAAGGGTACCAGCTGCCTCTTTTGTGCAAAATTATGTATCCCCTGATCAATGTTATGTAAAATCAAGAAAAATGGACTTCTACAGATGATCAGTATTGACTAGACCTCTGTTTGTTACAGAAGATACTCAGCATCTAGCTCATTGCACAACTAAATTTAAGAGTCAATCTGACGCTTGATCCCATAACTAAAAGCTGATTCCTTCCTTTTGTTGTAAACATATTCATTACCTGAGTGGAGCAGCCCTGGATTCCAGATTGGTGACCTCTGTCCCAAACCCCAACACATTGCAGCAGAGTGGCTGGGAAGATCAGCAGAGAGCAGTTAGGTATGGTTCCTTTGGGAGATCTTGGCTGGTTCGTGGGGAGACAGTGACAAGGATATGGCTCAGATGGCTTCAAAGAGACCAACGGCACTGTGGAGAAGCCTGATGGCCAACATCCAGAATGGGTCTGGCTCACAAAGCTCTGGAGCAGCCTATGCCCAGCTTTCTATGCATATCCTTGTCCTGGCTTTTCTGTTATGGTCTGTTTCCATCGTGCTCATATTATTCAGGTTTCAGGTGGCGGTCATGGTGCTTTCTTTCCCCTGGAGGCAAGATTTTTGCTTAATTTTAAGGCTTATATAAATTAAACAGCTAAGAAAGTGTATATGAATATGACCTCATTTTTCCCTCCTACCTCCCCCCACACACTTCCCCAGTTGACATGTTTGTGCAAATGTTGGAGATGAATAACGTAAATAGACTTCTTTAACAGTGATAGCTTATTAAAATAGCATGGGTGTGTGAATTTCTATTGCTAACCAGGAACCCTGCTGCTTACCAGTTGCAATGCCATACATGTATTATTCAGCAGCTGAAAAAGCCCATTGTTCCTGTGTTCTGGAATTAATCAGTAGAGTATGAAAATTACCTGTCACCAAAATATCATGTTTACTCAGTCCATCAAAACAGCTTGCTCTGATGGCAGTTGAATTTCCTCCGTAGAGCGTTACGTGTTAAAATACATGTTTATAAATACGATAGAGACCTAGAGGTGCTCAGGAGGGTGTAAGGAAGCAATCTTTTTCATCCATCTTGTATGCTGGATGTTAAAGCCTGTCATGGAGGGAAGAAGGATGAAATACATGGAGCAAGGAGCACCTGTGAGTTATGATTCAATCAATCTGAAATGCATAGTATTATTGTGACAGATCTAAATCCAAGTTTCAGGCTTAAGCGTTTTGCAGCTGCAGCAGAAGCATGTGAGGTCTTTGACTTCATTATTTTGCTTCCATGCTGTCTCAGAGCTCTGGTACTTTCTTTACTGAAAGCTGTGGCCTTTCTTCCATTTCTCTTCTCCTGGCCCTTGACCTCTTCACTGCATTTGCTCCTCTTGTTGCCAAAGTGAAAGTGTTTGAACATCTGGCCTTGCCAATTTTCACTACTCTGCTGTATCAGATCAAGGAGGCCCAAGGTAGAATTATGCTGTGGCACATCTCAAAGACTATTGTGGACAATATGTCTGAACTGAGACCTGTGTGAAAAATAACAAAACCAACCAAACAAAAACATCTGTAAAGAAGAAGAGTGGCTTACACAGCTTTCTTTTGGTGTCCAGGATACTTGAAATAGGTAGGAATGCTACTTACACACAGTATCCCCTATTTTTTTTTGTTTATACCCAACTTTTTCCTCAACACATACATATTAAAAAAATCTATAAAATGAGATCTCAGATCTTCAGATACATGTGCAGTTACACAATCTTATGTAGAAACAAGTGGTTTTCTGGGCAGGGATGAAGGAGGTGGATGGAGTTGTCCCTCTTGTATCTCCAGGTCCTTGTAGAGTGCCTGCGGGGCAGAGGCAGATGTGCAGCAGCATGGTGCTGCCTGCCTCTTTGTCTGCAGAGGCACTAATTTTAGTCTCTCTCTTTAATTTGCCCAGATGCTGCTTAATTAAAGCTCCTAAAGTTCCATGGTGTTTGAGACCCCTTTCACTCTGTCAATTTTTGTTGAAGCTGACAGGCAATGTGATCACAGACTTGCTTCCTCTTAAATTCAGGCTGAGGTTTGTGAGTAGATATGACTGTTTCCAAGCAGGGTTAATGCATTCACCTGGGGTGTGAAATATCAGCAATGTTGCATGTTTCCCATATGACCTTGATGCTGAGAGTGACTTGCCATATGCTCATTTAAACTGATGGCAATTTTTTCCCCCCATTGTTGACTTCAGCAGGTGTCTGATCAGAGTCCTAGTTTCTCTGTGTCTGTAGTCCCAAGCAGTAAATGAGTATGCACATTGTTATATTCAAAATGCAAGCTCCTCATGATCACCATTTGTACACATTCCAGCTCATGTGGGGGCTGGTGTCTTCTTCTGGATCACCTGTGCCAATATTAAATACCAAGCCTTGCCACCCACCTCTGAGGGATATTCTCCCATAGGCATGCTTCTGTTAGGGACTTTCATAGTGTCACTATCCACATCTTACAGTAGCATATCAAATGTGACCATGGCAAGGAGTGTAATGCAAAGAACTAGCTAGCCTTGCTAAGAGAGGAATATGTCCCGTTACAGAAAGGCAGCTGTCTCCATGTCTGTTTGCTCTTAACTAGATCAAATCTGCTTGCTTTGAAGGGATGTTTTAAGGATCTTCTGCCATTCTTTAAATTTTCCAAGGAGAAAAATGGAGAAATTTAATGGAGAGAACCCAAAGAAAGATAATGGCTTTAAAAAGTATTGGGGGGGGGGGAGGGGGGGCATGGGGGGAGAAGATAATGATGCTGCTATCAAATATTCCAATTAGCACTTTCAGAAGAGAAGCTGTTCTCCTCAGAAGTGCTTGTTTGATCCTTTGACTGTCTGAGACCCATTTTGTTGGTCTGAATGCTGGTATCTCAGCTCTTACTGTATAGAGAATGTCCCTGGCCTGGCCATTTGAATTCCCTAAGCTAGAAACAGCTTCATTCATCGCAAGTATGTCGCTGTGCTCCAGGCTCTGTAATAATAACTCTTTCACTTCAGCTGATGAGATCTAGATATCAATCTTGCTGAGGTCACCAAAGGAAAAAAATGAGTGGTCACTTCTCTATTGACAATTCAACACAAACCATATATCTAAGCCTAGGGGGCCTCACACTTCCTCCTTGTTTTATCCGAATTGCACAAAAAAGAGCAACTGGGATTTCACTGAGTTTAAAAAAAACCCAATTTGATGACACCATTCATTTTTGGTACCTACAATGTCATAGGGATAAGTGGCAAAAGGCTTCTTGTTTTATTAATGCCAACCATATCTATTCAAAAGAAGCTGTGAAGCTGACGTAAGCTCTCCTTGAATGCAAAGCACAAAAACCCTGTACCCAGAGACATTATACAAAGCTAGTAACAGCCTTTTCTCTGGTGCCTGCTACTACTGTGTAGAGAAAAAGGAGCAAATGAATTCAAGTCTGTTTATCCCCATCTGGTTAGATGATGTGTTATTGGCAGGCCTGGCTGAATTTGCTTTGTGTGGCACCTTATACAAGACACCTAAGGCATATGTCTTCCAGATAAAAGCCAAGTCCCCTGATTAAAGGGTCAAAACAAAGTGCTGACAGTAGGAAGATGAAGCAAGCTGTTACTGAGCTCTGCAGAGGGATGGGAGTGGAGATTTTAGAGCAAGACAGTGAAAATCTGAGAGAAGACGCATTTTATCCAGGAAGAGATATCAGCACTGAACGGGCTGTACGAGATGTAAAAAAATGTACCTGCTGTTCACCTCTAAAACACAAACTGGAGAGAAACCCTCCCCAGGACCAAACATGGACAGTGGGGAGTGGAAGATGGAGGCATGGAAGGGGCTGCTCCTGCAATGCACTTGTGTAGCAGCTCCCATGTTAGTGGCCTTTGTCTCCCCATTTCCACCGCCTGTCCCCCCTGCCACCTCCTTCTTCCTCTTTACCCTCCACTTTGGGCTAGCTGTGGGGACCATGGGCTCATGGGCATGCAGAACTTGGGCTGGCCCAGGAAAAGGCACTGAACTGTATTAGACAGCTTCTGGTCACAAAGCTGGACTGGCGCTGAGGAGTAAGAGCAGTTAGTCACCACCGTTTGTCCCTCTCTTTTCGATATTGCCCATTCCTGAAGGTTTTTGCGGTCTCACATCTCTCCTGGGGACAGAAAGGCAGCTCTTGGTACCTCCCAGAAGTGGAGAGCTGAATCTTCCTTGCAGGAGCAGTTTCCATCTCCATGGGCAGTCCAAGCCACCTGCAAGCCCCAGCAAACACAGCTCTGCTCCCAGGGACGGGCTCTTGGACTGTTGCACAGGATCCCTGAAGCACAGATTAATTAATGAGTGTTTGCACAGCACTTTAAAGGTGTGAAGAGCCATATAGATGCTGCTAAGTATCATTGTTAATTATGATTAGGTGTAATATTGTAATATATCAATACTGCACAGTAAATAGTGTGAAGAGCATGAGAGAGAATTTCTCAGCAGCCATGGGCATTTTATCTTTGTAGCTGGAAATGCATGCAGCCATTGGACACACATCTGGTCTGGGAATTTGGTGAGTGCAGGCAGTGGGGGATAGAAGCCAAAAAGCTATTTTGATGGTAGACTGCGTTGTATGGACTTTTTGTAGGGAACGTGGAGAAGGCAGAACAAAGTGTCATTTTAAACAAATCAAAAAGTCAAAACACTGGAAAAACCCACTATTGAATGAACATAACTTCTCCAACCTGTTTTAAGGAAACCACCATCTCTGCAGCCTTCCCACCTCACCAACAGCAGTATTTTTTCCAAGATGTGCTTTTTTTCAGAGACAGGTTTAGTACTGCTGGGCACTGAAAAGGGCGACTGCAGCCCAGGAACAGTCCCCAGCATGATTATGGGAGCTTTGGTGGCTGTGTGGGGACTTCGATCTGCACTTCTGGGTGTCTGTTCCAGATGTTCATATCTCCATCTGAGTGAGCAGTGATACACTTGCACACCTGTTCTCAGCTCCCTGGATTCAGGTTTGTCTGTGAGCATCAGTATTTGTGTGTCCACCTAGAAGGACCAAGGTAGACGAAGACTGCCCACCATGCCCACCTTTCCACTGCCTTGGACTGTGTGTGTGCTCAGGCTGATCAAAGGGGCTGTAAATCTGAGGGTTAAGCTGTAGAGCCAACACACCTGACAGGCATGCAGTTTTAGGTGAAATCCTGTTAAAATCAAACACCTGAGTATCCTAGAGCCTGGGGCCCTAATTTCTCAGTTGTTCAGTTTCCTCACCTGTAAGGCTGAGGACAATAATTTCCTTTATGAAACGGGCTGAGATGTATGGCCAAAGGGCCCAAAGCCAAGGAGAGTTAACTTTTATTAAGTGGATTCTGAAGGCCAGAAGGACCATTGTGATCGATAGGTCTTGTCCATATAACCTTCTTCTACACATTCTTTGTACCAATCCTTTAGCTTCTATTTTAGTGCTGATGTGTTACTCTCTGCCTTTACCCATCCCTGAGACCTCAGTCTGCCTCCCCGACTGCCACTCCAGAGAACAGATCTGGTACCTGGTGCTTTGGTACAAGGCTGAGGGTGAATTTGTTAATGTTTGTAAAGGACTGTAATTTGATGGTTGAAGGGCAGGTATATTAATCAGTGGCATGTGAATGCTATAGAAGCCCAAATTTGCCAGAGAGAAAAGAAAAGCAGAAGTGGATAGGGCAAGAACTGGTACATGATAAATCTACGTAATATACAGAGAGAGAATCTCGTAGGTAGTGAGCTGCTATGCTTCCTCTCTTTTTTCTGTCATTCATGCCTTATTAATAATGCTTGTGATGTTAATTTTCATCTTGCACAAATGACAAATAAAAAGGGCTGATTTATATTGTTCTTGAAATACGAAGATTCGTACACAGCCTTGGAGAGAAATTCTGATCACTAGTTCCCCCTGATAAACATAAATATTCAATAATTAATATTGAATTTTTGGAAGATTGATCTCTTCTCTTGATCTCTACAGCAGCCTGTTGACCCTGTCATATGTTATAGACAGCAGGATATTGAAAACTGAGCCTCATCTATATCTGCATATATCAAATGAATCTATTCAATCCCAGTTAGAAGGTGATATATTAACCATCTCTGAGCTGCCGCCTTGCTGAAGAAACAGCACCCTGACTATGCCTTTCATGCAATGCTTTGGAAATTGTTTGTCCTGTATTTGCTCAAGGGAGCCCTTGAGCATCCCTGTTCCAGCTAGCAGAGAGAGTTCTGCATCATGACAGGGCCGGCGTGAGACAGCAGGAGAACCTGGGTTTCTTGGGCTGTGCCCACTCTTACCCTCAAGGTCCTGGATGACTTTGAGGTTCACTGCAACCCCCTGTCCTAAATTTTCCTCTATACCATGTAGGGGACACCTATGCTTTCTCCACCACTCTATAGAGCATCCAAGAACCTTCCTGAGGGAGGGTAATGCCCTAGGGGAGAAACAGAAGAAACAACTGGTTCGGTCCTGGAGGGAATTCGGACCTGATTCCTTCATTTATTCTGGCAGAGAGGGATCAGACTTTGCAGAAGTGCAGGAAGGAGAGCAGGGAGTTGGCATTTTGGGCTGGTAACGCTAGCTCCCTCCAGCCATGAGGACAGTGATGAGCAAAATCCCACTCATAAATTCTCCCAGCTCACAACGGCTCATTGCTTCTGTAATTGCCATTTTTTAGACCAGCTACTCTTGGCAGCAGGATAGCAGCACCTCTTGAAGCTGAATCCCCAGTGCCTCAGCCAGAGGACCATCTCTCTTAACTCTCTGTGAGCCACCGACACAGAAACCTCATGTGATCTGCTGTGTCAGCTCTGAGAATAGGTTTCAGCATTCTCACTTTTTCATAGCATCACTGCTAATACAGCCACAAAGCAGGAACAGAGAAATCAAAGGAAGGAATGGCTTCCAAAACATGTTATTCTGGAAATGAACATAAAAAAAATCCTGTCCAAACCAAACCAAAAAACGCCCTCAGCACAACAAAATTCGTCTCTGGACTCCCTAGTGGCTTCATCAAAATTTCTTCCTCCTTGCTTGACCTCTCCTAGCACCACTGAACTATAAATAAACTTGTGATAGTTATGACACAAGCCAGGCTGCCAAAGCAGGTGTGGAAAGTGGATGGAGATGCTATGAATGATCTCTACTATTAGAAGTGTTATTCTACTGTATTTCTTACCAGCAAACAAGACAAGGAAGAGAGCAAGCCAGCTGAAAAATGTCCTCTTATTTTGCACTTTCAAAATCGTTCTCTTTTAAAAGACTGCTTTAAAATGTATAGGTGGTTTTCTCTCTGTAAATAAATGGCTCTTTTGTGCAATAAACATGTAAATTAGACTATCAAGCATTTCAGAAACAAGGTATTTCCTTTCAGGTATCATAAATATCACAGTGTAACCCCTGCTTCTGTTAGCAAAGTTTCTGTCTCGCAGTCAAGACATAGGAAGAATATTTCACACAAAAAATACCTTGTTCCATAAAAATGTTTGTTGTAGGCTACCAATCAATCCTTTAAGAGTCTGTAGGCAGACCCTTTCTTGTTATAAATTGGTGACACTCCACTGAAGTCAATGAAGATTACATAAATCGAGGGTCTGACTCCATGTGTGTGTCTCCCACTCCCTTACACATGGTGTGTTTTAATCAGCTGAAGTAGAGAACTTGCTGTATAACCTATTTGAGGAAGGAGAAAAAATAACATTGGAAAAGTGATCTTTATCTAGGGCATGGATTTTCTGTTTGAAGCTTGGGCTTGCAGTGATGACTGGGAAACAGCTTGTTGGCAAATGTTTGCAGGTCTGTATGTGACTGAGGAAAGCACTATTCTTTTAAATATTCTAAATGATTTTTCAGGGGTTCCTGTTTATAAAGTATATTTTTGCTGGTGGCATTTCTGACCACAAGAACATCACTTGTTTGAGACTGCGCTCTTCAGTTCTGTTTGCTGACCCACTACTGCATCAAAAATGAAGAGATTGAATTTACTTCCAATAAAATTGTGTTAAGTTTGCAATAGACGTCTTCTATTTCCAATTGGATATGGCAGCTCCCTTCCATGGAAAAGAACCAAGTACAGTGTTTCCAGCAAAAACCTCTGGAGGTCTTATCTGTGATCTTCTCTCCAGAACTTTTAGCAAAATCCTATTGAATTAGGTAACTACTTTGTTGTGAAACATAACTTTCAATTAGTATTGATAAATAATTCTGTGTTGACAACATTTAAAAACTTACTCTTGCAATGTAGCTAGACTCATAGGCCTGTCTGGAATACCACTGAGATGATCTTTTTCTCACAGAGTAAGGAAATGGTGTACAGCAGGGTGCGTGATATTTATCCATTTCCATAAGTATTTATGGGAAAGGGGGACAGTTTGAATGCATTTTTGCTATTCTACCTAAGGATGAGATACGTGATCCAAATACCTCCATGAGTATTTTATATTCATTGTGCAACAAGTTTTTCAGAAAACAACTCTCAGGCGTTTAGTTTTTAAACTGTTCTGCGCATCCATTGCTTTCACTGGGTGATTTGCTGCTATCTGATTAAAAGAATGCTTTAAATGGGAAAATAATACAATGCTGAATTGTGCAATACTGAATAATGAATATTATTATTTTATCCTGGCACAAATTTGGAAACATTCTGGGCATTGTGTTTGTTTTTTTCAATGCACAAAGTCATAGCTCTACTTGCTTACAAAGAACAAGCAAAGCAATTCCACAAAATACCGGGAATCAAATTCAAGCTGTTTTGTTTATACTTATTTACCAAATCTGTTTCCATTCTCTGACTAGCTCTCATTGTAACTAGAGTTTATCAACATTTTCAAATGCCAGCATTTCAGTGAAACAGATTTGTTGGGGGGAGGGAAAGGAAATGTTCATTTCATTCCAAAAAAGAAAACTACTTATGCATCAAATTGTTCCATTTGATTAAAAAAACCCACCCTATTTTCATTTATCATTCCACGCATCTTGTGAGTTTCTAGACTGAATTAGACAGTTTTCAAGATATTTCTAGAAGGACCCTAATGCTGCTGAATAGCAATTACAGATTTCTCTTGTTTCTATTCAGTGAGACCGATGTTTCTGACAATCCTTGTGTAGGATGAGTATTTAATTTCTCTTCGCATCTCTGGTGCTTCAAAGTTTAATTATTATTTATTATGAAATTGTACGTAGATGCCCTGAGGACTTTACAGAAACAATACTGAAGGGATCAGTGCTAAGTGGGAGAAAATCAATATATTCTTGTCATTGTTTAGAAGGTGATATATGTCATGTTATTGGCTTCACCTGTTATCCTGACCTGTTTCCCTACCTGGCTGCAATCACTGAGGTACATGGTGTGAGTAATCTGTGGTGTAGACTTGCCTATGATTTCTCATTCTTACTTGATCGAGTAAACCCAAAAGCTTGTGCACTGGCTTTGGTGAAGTGGTGCCTGATTTATGGTTGTGGTAAAAGCAGAGCTGATGGCGACATTTACAGTTGGAGCTGCTGATATCTAGCATTACTGATTATTTAATATCAAATGTTTTTGTGTCTGAAATAAGTTTCCTGGTAGTTTTGACTTAACAAGTACGGTCTGTACAGCCCACATACTTTTAAAATAATTATTTTCCTCCCACAGCTATTAGTAAAAACTGTGACATCTTCCCCTTGTTCACAGTGATATGTCATCTCTGCTTCAGCACCAGATGGCCCAGGAAAATGAGCAGGAGAAATAAGCGTGTCTATTTTCCCCTTCCATAACATGGCAAGAAAATAAATGTGAAATAAAGAATGTGTTACCTGTGCTAGGATAAAGCCTTGCAATGTGATGGCTCTCTCTGCCAATTTTCTCCTCTACACTTTCCTCCCTGCCCCTTCCACCAATGCAGCCAGTGCTGATAACTGGAACTTATCTATAGACTGATCCTTCCCCTAGCCCCTCCTGCTTGAGCTTCAGGTGCAAGAAACGCTTCAGCAGTCTGTTTTATCACTGGTTGTTGCATATCATGTGTCCCACCTGACCTATTCTATGATTAAGGCTCTCTGTTGGGATCAGGTGAACTAATTTTGGTTCCTGACTCCTCTGTGGGGATCCTAAATGACCTTAAACATCATTCACGCTTCATGTTCCCCAGTTGTTAAGAGAAGACAGTCAACATTGCATTTTCTTCTGCATATTTAGAGACAAGGCTTGTCTATGACTCCCAGGTCAGGCAATCAGATTAGAGATTTGCTCCCACATCTAGAAAGGTGTTTCTTACATTCACGCCTGTGGAGCAAAACTCAGAAATGTGAGCTGAATATAATGGAAGAAACAATATATATCTAAGTAGACAGGCAACTGACACAACAGTCTTGAACATAATTACTAGGGATTGTTGCCTCACCACCTGACTCAGATGCCCTGCCATTTATGCCTTTGATTTGCCTGAAAACTGAAGATGGCAGCAAGTCCCAGCAAATATGCTCTGGTTACTGTATTAATAAGAGAGGACCTTTTATTGACCCTCAGTGCCTTGCCTTAAGGGTTAAAGAAGATGTCTTTCCAGGGGTACAAAACAAGTGCTTTCCAGGCTGGCATCCCAGCTATCTAGGAGGGTATGGAACTGTGGTGTCCTCTGTTGTGGTGTTTCCAGGCCCATATTTACCTTTATCCAGTCTCAGTGTTTAGAGATGAAGGAGAAAAGAAAGAGGAGTTGAATACAGCCTTCTCAGTTCACTTGCAGCCCAGATTCCTGATATATTGAAGCTGTTTTGCACACAGCTGCCATATAAAAAGTTCTTCATTAAGGCTAGAATAAATGGAAAGCGAAGGGAATTTGGACTTTAGCTCTAGTTAGCATCTATTGCTCTATCTTCTCTTTTGGCTTGAGCTAAAGGGGCTAAACCAGCTTGAAATCCAAACTGTCCCACCATTTCTGCCTTAACCTGCCACATGAGGTTACCAGCCTGTGAGATGGACAGCCATATTTTTAACTGTAGGCATGTCCTTTATACCCTGGTGGAGCATTTGATCTCCTAATCTAATCTGCTTGCATGGGAAGTAACAGCTTTCATGGAGACATACACATGAAATTCGGCTGTGAATTGTTGGGTCCCTTGTTTTATTTTGCCGCCTGCTCATCAAAAGGGTTGCTAATCCTCAAATTCCCTTCAACTTCTACACCAGTGATAACATGTCTTGGAGTTTCCTAGTACGTGTTTCTTGTTCTGTTTCTTGAAAGCCCTGATATTTATCAGATAATAGAAACAGTATGTCTGAGATGAACCACAACCCAATAAGGATATAAAGTATTCTGAGTGAGCATCTTGTGAAGAAAGAGGTCCTGAACTTTCTTCAGTAATAGCTTGACAAAAACATAGGAATAAAAACTATCTTTGCGAAAGCATAGATTGGATCATAAACATTTTCTGGCCCAAATTACAGCTGTTTATCTGTTCTTATAGCCGTCTATCACAAATGGTTGGGGCAGTCCCCCATAGTTCTTATTCTTGGTAAAATGCCATGCTTCCATTTTCTTTTCATTACTGACCTACAATAAATTATACTGATGTCCCAAAAGCAAAAGTCTCTTCAGTCCATTATCATTCCCTAGAGCCATCCTTTCAAATGTAGTTAAACTTGGGTCTCTTTTGCCTCTGAGGCCTTTCTCTTTTTCAGACCATTTTCCATTTGGATTGACTGAAGCTCTAAAAGGTTAAATGACTTGGCCAGGGTCATACCATGAGTCTGTGGCTGAGCAAGAGAGAGAGCCTGCACATGACGACAATTACCCAAGCCCCCAGCCCCAAGCCCTCAAGCAGTATAGAAAGATTTTATAGGCAAAACTTCAGCTCAGAAAATTTCAGACTTTTAAATAGCAGAGTTTATAATGGAAATACTAAGAGAAACCTGACCATAGCAGTGGAATAGTAGTAATGCATTACTTATTCCATTAATGGCAGTGTTCTTAATAGAAACAGGTTCATTACATGGTAAGAAGCAAAGTTTGCATTAAATAGAAACATCATTTGGTGTTTTATTGATTAAAAGGAGATTAGATTTCCATGATGTTCTTTAGCAAATAGGATGCCTTGGAGGAAATGTGTATATTTATATTATAAGGAGGAGGGTTTTATTACAGCATAATGGAAAGAAAATGTATCTTATAATGATAGTTTATATCACACAAGGGATCTGATAACTAGAAGTTTAACTCTTAACCTAGCAATGAAGTCCAGAAGTCTGTGTTAATGTTCAAATGCAAACTTAACATTTTCCCTATTAGCCTATTGTTACATACTGCATGTGACGGCAAGTTTGGACCCTCTCTTCCTCACTTGAAGACCCAATCAAACACTTCCCTGGGGACTACATAGAGAAGGGAGTGGTGAGGGCAAATTATTACACTGAAATATCATCACCATAAACATAATCATCTCCAATCAGCCAATATATGGTGCACTCTTGTTTCACTTCTCCCTGGATCCTTAATGGTATAAATATCAGCAATGCTGATTACCCACCAACTATTTCATTTCTCTCTTTCAGACATATGTGGCTGCAAAAGTACATTTCTTCTAAGCTTCAGGACTGTGGGTGACAGGCTGAATTCCAGCTGTGTAAAGGCTACCTTTCCACCCCTTCCACCATTGCAGAGGAGTCAATCCCTGATAGCCCAGAATGACCACAGAAGCTTTTGTTAGCAGATCAGAAGCACATCAGCCCCATCTGGAGAACATCTTGCTGAAGGTCAGGGTGAACTAAGGCACCTTGCAAACTGCTCTGACCTATGCCTTGGACCAGCCTCCAAATTCTGTGGTTCATTTTCACCTAGGACTACACTGGATTCAGGCTGACGTTTTTAAAAACTAAATCTTGAACATGGTGTGGATCCCTGTGCTGATGTGAGTGTGGGGATTGTATAGGCTGCCTTAGAAGCAAGCCTCTCCATGCCTCAGTGTGTGTTTCCAGTTCGAGAAGACACATGCCAGGTGAGCACTTCTTTGGGAGTGGATGAGATTTTACTGAGTACCCAAAGTGGCTGAGTTGTCTAAAATACTCCCTCAGTGAGTAGCTTCTTTGAGACCATATCCCTATAGCAGATGTCTTCATTCATGGGCATGTGGCTTGAACATAAACCCATCAGTTTTCTACCTGGCATGAGTCAAATCCATCAGGTCAGTCAAGAGTTAATTGAAAAACTCCCATTAACTTCAATGGGGCCAGACTTTGCTCCTAAATAATTCTGAGGAGTTCAATTAATATTAATGGGCACCTAATGCCAGTAACTAACAATCTACCTTTAACAGCCTAATTATTTCTTGACAGATGTTGGACTAGTAAATAATCCCGTGGTCATTGGTGATAGCTGCTTGACAGCTTTGGAAAAATGCCTCTCAAGGCAAAGCAAAAATGGTTTTCCACCAGCCGCCTTGCAGATGGTCAGATTTTACAACTTGGCTGTGTTTTGATGACCTTTTTTTCTTTTTTTACTATTGCTGAAATATGCATGATAGGAAGGAAACACTGTAAATGTAGCTTGGTTGGCTCTGCCGTTCAGCCAGAGCACAAGATTATAGTTCCTAAGTGCTTACTGGCAAGTATGACCTGGTCATTTGTAGTCTTGTTTCTCTCTAAATGTCTGTAAAATGGGGCTGAGGACTCCTGTGCCTCACTATGAGCTTTATCCAGGGAGCAGGCAACAGTTCTAGCTACCCTTTCACTAAGTGATGCATATAAGGATGCAGTTGTTTGGAGATAGAGTAGCTCAGTGTTTCCAGATGAGTGCAAAGGGTGAGATGGAAAGAAAGACCATTTTAGAGGTCTCCCAAATCTTTTATTTCTTAACATGAGAAGTGTCTCTTGCTTTCAAATAGCCACACTCAGAAACACACTGGCAGAAAAGTAAAAACATATTTATTTGGAAAATGTGCTGGAGAGACTTAATGAAATTGCAGTCTGTGTCATCCTCTGCGCTCTACGGCTCAAGTCCCTGTTGTGTTATCCTTTAGTGACACAAATAAGGGTTCCCAAAAGGTAGCTCACATTTGTCACACAGGATGTAAACCAGCTGGTCTGTACGTAGTGACGATAGCCATAGGAGTATGAAATAAATCAAAGCTCCAGAAGACACTGCAGAATTTCCAGATGAAGAATGACAAATTTTTGAAGAATTTGTGGAATATCTAGATTTCTCCTGAAAAAGTCAAGACTTTTCCATTAATGAGGATAGGGAGGCATAATTAGAGCTGATGATTATTATGACTTCCCTTGTTTTCACCAAAGGACCACTGAGCTTGGACCTGTAATTGTGAGATACATGCAGCATTCAGCCTTCCTTTGCATTTGCCTACCTTTGATGTGTACCCTGTATGGGAAACCTCTTCCACACAGAGAAACCTTTTTCATCAGTCTTGGAGACTGGATCTGGAAAAGACTGTTTCTTTAGCCATGTCCACCTCCTGCCTGGCAGCCTGCCTTGTGCTGCCTGGCACAGGCTTTACCTCCTGGGCAAACAACAAAGCTCTCAATGCTTATTCTTTTTATAGTAACAGGGCATAACGATGGTATTTACACAGTTCAGTATGGGTCTGGTTCAGCTTAAGCTGTGTGAGGAGCATTTTTAAGGAAATTGTTTCCTTTTGGATGGTATTGAAAGTCTGCTCAGTGTGTTTAATGGTGCTAGACCTGGACAGGAAAAAGGCAAATTCTATATGTCTATGAATTTTGTGTGTTCAAGAACCTACTGAGGAAATGCCAAATAACTTTCCAACCCAGACCTGCCTGAAGATAAATGCTTGTTACAGAGTGTGCTTGAAGGTGCTGATCCCATATTTTGGGAGTGTTTGCCTGACATGCGAGTTAGAGCAGGTTGTCAGAGAAGAAGCAGAGGTTGGCACTATAGGGTGCATCTCTTGTACTTCCTTGTTGGCACCCTGGAGCAATCACCACTGTGGCAGCATTCATGGCCCTGTCTGTTAAGGCAGTTTTTTTACCAAAGGGGAGTAGTTTGTGCTGATGGGGATGAAGCAGAGAAAAGACATGCAGCTCACCCAGTGAGATAGGGGTCTCCAGCTGAGCTGGTCACCCATGGCTTCCTTTATAACCTATATAGAGAAATGAGTGTGATTTATCTGACCCTAAAGCTGTCTGGTTTAGGATAAACTGAACTGCACAATAAAAGTGTCTGCTTTTTTGCAAGGATACAGAGGAGTCAGACTGTTCAGCTCCAATGGAGATATTCACACTGCCAGTGCTAACAATGGGTCAGATAAATCTCTCCCACCAGGCTTTGGACACTGATCTCACTCAGATGGCTCTTATGTGGTAGCTGGACCAAACAATGCCAGCTCAGGCCAGATATGATGGGTTACAATTTGTCTCTCACTTTTCTGAGAGCTGTGATCTTTGCAATACAGATCCAAGATGATTACTGCAAGTTAATTCTTTAATTTGTTGACTTCAGTTGCTTCAGTAACTTGGTAAAAATATGCAACTTTTGCTTGGCATATTTTGATCAGCATCAAATGTAAGTAGTTATTGTGTAAGATATTGCTGAGATCAGTCCTGGGACCCTGAATGGACAAAGAATATGGGGTGGGATGGGTTTTGATGCAGAGAAGCAAAAACCATTATGATTGAAGATGTAATGCTTGCGTCTATGTTCATAAAGACAACAGGCCAGGCCCTGTACGCTGCTCATAGAAGCCACCGGCATCTCAAGGTTTGTGTCCATACATCTTAACTCTCTTAAACTCATAATTAGGCTACGAAGTGTCCAGATTAGACTGAGTGGTCTAGAGATCTTTTTAATTTTCTTTTTGTAGATCAGCTGTGGATATTGATGGTTTCCCTTGATTCATATAGGGATGAAGAAAATGTGAATCTGTGATGTATTAAAGTCAGGAATTGGTAATGGAGGCCACAAAGACTAGAACTCCCTTATCAGGTATGGAGGGGTATGCATCAATTGTGGCAGAGAAGGTACAGAAGCCCTTATGCAGTTTTAGGCATGTTTTTATCTGCTGGTGCAGGGTTATGCCTCTTGGTGAATTTCCCATTGCTTTATCCAGGCTTTTCTTTACAGTCACAAGCGCTGGGGACTTCTCCAGGTGACAATCTTGCAGTTCTGCAAGAGTGCAGAACTTCATGGAGCTGAACCAGTGTGGCAGTCTACATCTGTGAAGCTCCACATCTAGCCACTTGCTGGTATTTTGAAGAATATAATTTTATAGCCATGTTTATTACTCTGTGTGACTGTAAATGGGATTTAGACCATTTCCAAATAATAACAACTCTAAGGGTGAGAAGCAGACATCAGAGAGCAGCATGGAGGCACCTGGAACTTGTCAATGCTGAAACAAATTAGGAGAGATTGTTTGAAGAAGTGAGATTTAAGGACAGATTTGGATGTGTGAAGATAGAAGCCCAGATTCTTAACCATTCCCAGCTGCTCTTGGGATACAACACAGCAATAAAATTCGGATTTGAATCTCTGGGTGGCACAGAACTGGCAGATCCCTGGGGTTTTTCATGTCACTCACTTCAGGATGAAAAAGTAGGAAATCCTGCTTTTTGGAGCAGTTCCTTGGGATCACATGTATAAGTCAGAGAAACTCTCCTTCTGATGGGTTTGGGTGGTAGCTGGAGTAACTCAAAGTCGTTTATGACTCCCTTTGGTCATCTACTACAGTCATTTCAATGGGCCACAGGAATGTGGCCTAAGGAACCTGCTAGTGCAGAAGGTTGGATTGTGGAGCAAAACAAAAAAGAGAATGGGAAAATCTAGTGGTAGAACTAAGAAGACTAAAATAATTATGGAAGAGTATGGAAAAGAGAACGATGAGGTCAGAGACATTACAGAAGGAACAAACTGTATTTTCCCTGTCCCCTTACAGCATCTGCTAGCTAACACATTCTCTCTCTCCTTTTCTCACTTTCATTTTCTGCAGAACTCAAAGATGAAACTGCTCATGACTTTATTTTTGGCTTTTCAATGTCTGTGTCCATATGAATTTTACTCATCTGTACATCTCAAATGAATGAGATATGAAATGTAATTAACCAAGTAAATTAAATTAGCATGATTTGTCCTCTCCTTGTTCTTTGCCTCAAGTCCATCTCTTACACGTTTCCGTGAATTATGGTTTCTGTGGGGAAAGAGACTGAAGGCCTAAAAAGAATAATGTATTGAAATTAGCATGGTGCTGAGATGGAATCCTTGATTTAGGCTTGTTCACATTAATGGCATTAAAAGATCAAGATCCATCCCCTCATACCTTTTGTGCAGTGAAAATTTCTGGGCTATATTTACTTTTGAAGGGAAACTAATGAGGAAAGATGAAGGTACGTGATCTATCTACTCATATTCCTTGCAACAGATGCTCTCACAGTTCATCCCTGCGCTGTAACCAGCAGGTGAATGGTCAGGGTGAGTGGATAAAGCAGAGGAATGATGGCAGGAGTCAAGACACCCTCTGGATTTTGAAGTAGGAAAAAAACCTATTTCTGTTTGTTGTTCTTATGAGAATTCCCCTAAAGTTATATATATATAATATATATTATATATGTACTATATATATTATATATGTACTATATTATAAGTTCTCCTAAAATGTCAGGAGCCTCCTGTCCCCATAACTATTTCATCTCAACATCAAAAACTTCTTTTGGGCTGAGACATGATTTGTCTCAGCCTGATGACAATACAGTATTATAAAAACATGAACCTATGGACCAGATCTGCTTTCCAGGTTTCTTCTCAGAAGTGACGCTTGGCATCTGTCTTGTGGCCCCTTATGCCCACTCCCAGTGGCACTGTCTCCTGCTTTATTAGTGCTTTTCTAATGCATTGACCCATTTGGGGAAACAATAGTGAAAAGAGGCTCTACCAGCCTAGGATGGCCATCAGTGGCCACCACCAGGTATTGCAGGGGACAAAGAACCCTGTGGCAGCTAGATGACTCTTCCTGTAGCCTCATTCACCTCAGTTTGCTTGGTTAGACCTTGCCTGGTGCCTTGTCTGGTGCAGGTTCATGTCTTTCACTTCACTCACTTCCAAAATCTGTGCTTTAATTAAGTTTATGGCAAGTCTTGATAGTCTGAGCTCTGTTTAAATGGCTTTTCCCTTTCCTGCATCCTGAGCTCTCAGTCTCAGTCAAAACATCATGGTTTCTTGCGGAGCAGCATGCCATTGCTGAATTACATATGATGCCAAGTAACATTCTGCTGTGGACTTCTGAATTTATCCTGTGACCTATGTGGTATCAATTAGAAGCTGCTGACCTGTTACTATTAAAGGGAATACTGTTACCTTAATTTAGACTGCCTAAAAGAAGAATGAAGAGCTGTTTCTCATTCTCCACCTTCTTCTATTCTGAAAACTGATTTCTCTTCTACAGCCCCATTTTCCTGTTTTTTGAGGCTGGGTTTTCTTCATTCATAGTGCTTTGGGAAACACCAGACACAAGCACCAAGGTAAATAGTCTGACCCTGCAGAGGGAGTTGGAAAAGGTCTTAGGGTTTTTCTCCTGTTAACACCCCTTCGTATTAGGGGTAATGTATTCAATGGCCTGGTTTGCCTCTGATGTAATTTTCCCTTTGGCTCTGCCTGCTCTTAATGCTCCTGGCTTTGGTGCAGAGACAAGCTTTAAAGTTATTGTTGCAGGAGAAGTGTTTTCTTGGCTGTAGCCACTTGTAGTAGTGGTAACCTGACGCACTGCTGCTTGTGACAAGCTCATTAGCCACTTTACGTATTGGCTCTTACCTCCTCCTGAAGAACTTCCTGCTAGGGCTCTTGCTGCGCATTAGCTCGAGTGCTGCTTGTGTGATGGAAATAAAGTGGCTCAGACAGAAACATGAAGTGTCCTCTTGGGGAGTGCTTTAATCGAGATACAAAACCCAACTGTGGCTGAGATGTGGCTCCCCCTCTATCTGACACTGAAGGGAGACAGGAGAAATTGGGTAATGGCTACCGTGAGCGCAGCTTGGGCAGTGAAGAGCAATTAATTTACATGGTTCAAGAAAAATGCATTTGATCTGAGCTGTTTGAAAGACATGAGCAATGCCAGAACTGAAAGAAGACTCTTCCTTAGTGTATGAGCACAATGTTATGGGGGAAGCATGAGCAGAAGCATTTAAATCCCTCTGCAGGAAACTCCATCCTCTTGTTCATTATCCTGTCAAGACAAACAATGACCCAGAGAACTTACCTTGCAATCTGATAGTTGGTGCTCATGGCTCCTTGCCTGCATGGAACATGTCTGACACACCAGTTGAATGATGATGAAAAATGCAGGGGTCTTCTCAGAAACACAGGCAGTAGAACTCCTTCTTGGAAGGAAGACCAAGTCACAGCATTTGCTCCCTCAAAGCTCCTGGAGGCACTGGTCCAAGTCATCCCCTCTGCAGTGCTTTCTCTGGACACAGCAGCAGTGAGAAGGCCCTGTCCTGTCTCCTGACACTGAGGTTCCCCTGCCTTGCCAAGGATACAGCAGTCCATTTGCTTCTCATCCCAGCTGCCTGTCACAACTACTGCTCACTGTGGTGGGTCTGTTATGTTCCCCATATCAGAGGGATCTTCAGGTTGGCTTTCCACCCAAAAGGAGCTCATTGGGCCTTTTGGATTGTGCTTCCATCTCTGTGGCAGTTTCTTCACTAAAATCACAACAGGAAGCCCTGGCTTTTTGCGCATGGAGTAATGAGCAGAATAGAACTTCAAGATCACAGAGTCAAAATCTTGCCTGAGTCTTTAGATACTTCCCTGTAAGCAATATCTGAATGGGATTCATCTGCATCATTTCTGGGGAAGCCTGTATATTCACACAGCCATTTCCCGCATCCAAGGACTGTGCCTCACACCAGCCGGTGCTAATGGCCAGATAAGCGCTGCTTTCTGGGTCAATCTCAGTACAGACCTGAACTCAGCCTCACTTCTGCACCGTTGCCAAACTGGAACCAGTGGACTGGAAATTTATAGTACTGAATGCAGGAGAGACAGGACTCACCATGGAGATTTCTTATATGAAAGAACACAATGTGCACAAACCTGGCTCCAGACCCTTTGACTCCCAGTTGTCTGAGCAGGTTTGACAATACATGTAATCTGGCTCAGACACTTTATCGGAAAAAGTTGTGTCAGAGCAGCAAACTCCAGCAGAGCTTGCACTGCGAGGCTCTTGATGCCTGCAAGCCATGTGCTTTACAGGTCTCTTATCTCTGCATAGCTCTACTCATGGTATACACGAGGACTGAGGTCACACATGAGCCTTCGTTAATTGCAGATGGCAACATTGTTATGGGAGTGGTAGGTTTTGTTTTCAGCTTTCTGGGGAGAAGCTTTGCCTTGCTTTCACCTTCACACCACATCAATTCATCTAAATGTTCTCCCCATCCCCCTCCTCCACTCCGCCTCATTAAAATTGTTGCACAATAATTGTAAATTTTACAGCGCTCAAATTAGATTATTTCCCTTGACACAGAAACAAACAGACTGCTAGGAAATGACCATTTCAGATTACTGGAAGAGTCACACAACGCTCCCGAGACCAGGCCAATTGCTGTTCTCAGTTGCATATGTGTAATCCCAGGGATATCATTTAGGGCTGCACAACATGAAATGAGAGTATGCATCGTGCCCCCAACATGCATAAATCACAGTGTACCCCATCCTGTGTACTGCTGTCATCAAGTCCAGACCGCTGTGCTTATAAACCAAACACAGTAAATTTAATTAAAGGATGATCCCACAATGCTAATCAGATACATGCGCAGATCTTAACCATGGGATCAGGCCCAGAGCTCTTGAGGGCTGAGCCCCATCCACTGCCATGGACTTGTAGGAGCCATAGGATTTGGCTTTGGGTTGTTTTGCTGCTGACTCAAATTCATAACCATAAATGTATACAGAGAGTTTTGCTTCCTTCTCCATGTGTCCCTGAGGCTGGCAGCAGCAGCAAGCAGAACTCCTTCCACCATGCCAGGTAGGCAGGTTGCCTACAGCAGCACCAGGAGGCAGGCACTTTGATCCAGTGGGGTCTGGGGTGAATTCAGCTCAGACCAGTGCTGGGTCCACCATGCCATGCAGCAGTGAGGCTCTGTTCAGCTCCCAGCAGCTGCCGACATTTCAAAAGGAATATCAACCTGACATTAAACCTACTTGGTGCTGTACAGGATCATCACTGCTCTGGCAATGCAATACCTTGAAGGCTGGTCATATACTTGGCTCTTGGCTCAAAAATTATGAAAATGAGATCAAAGGGGTCAGTTTTACCATTAACGGTTGATGAGTATCATTCTCACAAAAACTGTGAGAGCAGAAGGGTATTGTTTGCTTGCATGTGAAGAGCACAGGTTCATTCACATGGATTAGGAGCATCTTACGAGATGTAGAAAAGGCTTGCAAGGCTTCTACCTGTGTTGGGTTTAGTCTACAACCTCTGCGCTGAGAGCCTCAGTTGAAGCCCCGGCTGTGTCTGCATCTGTGACAATGATTCTTGCGCTATGCTCTTTAGTGGAGGAAGAAAGGAGTTCGGCCTGCTTTATTCAGCACCTTTACTCCTTTGACAGGAGAATGAAAAGCCCTGCCCTGAATCTCTGTTGTGCAAACAGGAGCAGGGAACCCCATTTCCCATGTGCTGTGCACTGCAATGCTGCCGTTAGCTGCTGCAAGGAGGAATCCAAGCTAATGATAGCAGTTATTTCAACAATGTTAATGATTTGTAGAAAGATGAATTAAGCAAAGAGAGAGAGCTGCACAAGTCTATTATTACCCTGTGCCTAACTCTATTAAAAAGAGCTGAGCTGTTCATCCATTTATGAGCCATTGACAGGGAGGCATATATCTCCATGAAAAAGGTCAGATTGCTCCAAAATGGTCATGGGCACATTTCTTTTCAAGGAGGAGCTTTCTGTGACAGAAAGTCTGTGTTGGCAGAGGGCTTCCAAATGCAAGGCTACCTGAAAGGCTGCTGCGTGCACAAGGACATACCTTCAGCTTTTGAGGTGCTGATTAAGGTGATGAGAAACCAAATTCAACCTTGACTGCTTGCTTGCACCTTGCACGTGGCAAAAGCCGTACCAGACTCGCAGAAGAAAGCTCTGCATTTGTGGGTCTGGGACAGAGGCAGAGCACCCTTGAGGAAAGCTGGTGTTTTGGAAGGGTGTTATTACTCTGCCCCACTCCAGTCTAACCCATGGGGTTTCCCCTGTCTATCTATCTAGGAGTATTTTAGGAAACCATCATTGTGGTACTGAAGTGCCACTTGTTTAGTGCAGTCAGGATGACAGACCTGCAGTTCCCTACTGATCTATAGAAGAAAAACAGCTTCATCATCAGCAGGGATAGCATTGCTGGCAGCAGTATGGGGCTGCTTGGGAGGCAGAGGCAGCATCTGATGGGCCCCCCATGGTCAGGGATCCGTGGAGTTGGCTCCTCAACCCCCTAGGGTGCATGCAGTCAGAGAGGGCATTGGCAAAGAGCAAGACAGATTTGCAAGAAGCACTACTGAGCCCTGTATCTGTTTTTATATAGCTATTTATAGCACTGAGAGCAGATTAGCCTTGACCACCTCAGTAGGGATGCATAAGGGTCTATAATTCCTGCCCTCCAGTTCTCCCTCGAGCATGAAATTGCACCTCCCTGGTGGCTGCAAGGTCTACTGTTGTTTCAATTCACAATGACAATCAAGTGACAATGGCTCTTACCTACTATTGAGCTGCACAAGACTCAGCTGGATACAGTCACCTAGAAGTAAAGCACTTCATATCTCCTTCTGTCTAACGACCTGACATCTGATGCTGTTCTGTTCCTCAGAGTAGTTTAGCAAATGAAGACAAAGCCCATCCAAGCTGCAGGTTCAGCTGGTTTTTCTGTTGGAGGCTGTGAAACCTGTGCAACACGTGATGCACTTCACAGGGTCTACTCCTGTCTTTCCCTGCCAACTGAAAAGAATTTCAGGAGCTGCTGTGTGCATGCCTTGAATTTTTGTCATGTCTTGATTTCAGCATGTTGTGTCATTTCTGTTATGTCGGGCCATGGTGTGTCATCTCTGATGCCATGACATTGTTTGCTGACATCGAAGGAAATAAGATGGAAGCAGGCTTTAGCTGTCAGTGCTGCTTAATATTTGCACTATGGTCACGTCTAGACAGCTGAAGTGAGACAGGGTTCTTCAATGATGGCAGCACAGCAAAAACAAGGTAAGAAGTAGACCATTGCCTGAAGAGCTTTAAGATGAACATGAAAGACAAGGGGTCTGAGGGAGGAAATACTGTGTCTGTTCTTCCTGATGGCAGCTTGGGCTGCAGAGAAAACATGTCACTTATCAGGATCACAGAAGCCCTCAGCAGGAGAGCAGGATGGATGCTACCCTGCCTGATCCCACTTCCATGCTTCATTAAATCTGTCCATCCTTGTCTGGCAGCAAATAGAGAGGCTGTGCCAAAAAGGGACTCCAGCACCACCCTTTACCCCCTAAACATTTATGTGTAGTCTGCTGTCTAGGCAAGGCACACAGGACCAAATATTCCTCTGGTATTTCCTCTCATTGATAATGATGGACAATACAGGGTGAGTTGCTGCTGAAGATCAAGTGTTTTTCATGCCATGCAATCCAATTTGCCCACCTCCTGCTGTCAGCCAGAGCCAGGCTGTGGTGGCTGCTTCATACAAGACAAGAAAGTTGCTTGTGACACTCCTTTCAAAAGACATTGCTTCCAAACCAAACCCAGCATGTAAAAAGTCATTGTCTGAAACCAGTGATGGGTGAATGGGTTTGAGTAAAGTAAAAGACACCCCAAGCCTCTCAGACTGAATGTCCCTCAAGAAGAGCCACCTCTTTACCAAGGGATTTCTGACCTTTATCTGCAGACTTGGCAAAATTGTATTCAGAAGTTTGTATTCAAAGTCTGTTGTTATCTGATTTCTCCTGGGGTTTTTCTGAGTGGGTGGAAAGGGCTTATATCTGCATCATGTTAGCTCCATCTTGCTCACTTAACAGGTTTGACAAAGTCCTGTTAAAATCCAGCAGTGTAGTGGGGAAGAGCCTAGATTGTATCATCTAACTCCAGATCTTATCATGGCTTTTCAGTCCCCATCATTTACTGCAATTCATTCAAATCTCTTTTTTGCTAATTCAAAAGAAATGGTCCTAGAAGGCACTCATTAGACATACTAAACAACTCATCATCTGTCCATTACTCAGGCATAGCATGGCTGTAGTTCCCCAAAATCAATGTGCTTTTGCCCCAGTATTCCTGAAGGGCTCAATTCTACCTCCACACATTTCTGAATGTCCTTATTAAAATCACAGCTATAGATCTCTGGAGACAACTTTGAAGGTTATATTAATGAAGATTGAAAGGTTTAAGCAGGGTTGCCTGATGCTTTTGGGATCCAGCCCTATTTCCCTTTGACGCATTACTTTCTGTTTCATGAGTAGAAGTTCATAAGGCAGTTAATCAAATTAAATAAAGCAACAGGTTAAGCAAAACAGCAGATTCCCCTTTGGGGTAAAGAGTTTGCTGTGACCTGAGAAGTCCTTTTATACAACTGGAGCTGGAAACTTCTGGGAAAATAGAGGTCCTTAGTGAAGAAAATGAGGACTGCCAGCAGTACAGTGAATAGGGGGGCAGATATTTTCTTTCAGAACTGATTATAGATAAGAACAAACAAATACCAAGCAAAATTGATTCCTGTAGCAGTTAAACCTACTGACCCTTCAGGAGTTTGTTACAACCTCAGAAAACAGGAGATAAATGTTAAGAAGAACTGCAGAAGATGTAACAGACTATTGTGTACCACAGACAAGTAATTTTGCCAATTCCTTTGAGTTTCATAGTAGGATAAGGAGATGATGTAGCTGAATATGTGCAGAGCTGGAGGGGCTAATTGAATGTTGTTTGATTAGCAACCTCCTGAGGGATCTGCTATGAGACAGATGGAATTTCATCATTACGAGTGCCATAAACCATTGCTGATTGCGGGTGGAGGAGAACTTCACCTGGCCCAGAACAGTACTGTCAGCAGCAGTAAAGGAGGAAACTGGAAGGCTGAAAAGATGGGTATTTAGAAATACCCAAAACAACAGCTGAACTGACCACCCACAAAATGGAAAATCTCAATGAGATTGGTTTTTTTTCATACCTCAGGATGGGATGTGAAGACAAAAAAAGCAATAGGAGCTCTCAAAAACAGCCTCTCAAATCCACTATTTCATCCAGAGGTAAAGGAAGAGCACAGAAGACTTTTGATTTTGATGAGGTAGTAGATGTAAGCAATATCTGCTTTCTAAAAGGCAATGAAGGACTTTATGGAGTAAATGTAGAGTTAAACTGCCTGTCAACTTCCACAGAGGCACATGCAACACCATCAATGAATATATATCCTGAAGGGCAAAAGAGGACTGAACCCTCTGCTGAGGGCCACATTGATATGTGGGCTTGCTTTGGAGGACTCCTTCTGGTGACAGCATCTTGGTTTGTTTCTGTAAAACCCAAACACAAGAGGAAAAATATGTATTAGTCCTAGATAGCTAGGCCAAAACTAAAACCCATCAGGTAAAGACTGTTTGCAAGAATTAAAAGGGGAAATGTCAAACCAGAACACATAGATATACTACTTCTCTGTGAAAATATGTGCAGGCACATATTGTGTTAGGACATTTAGAAGGGAAAATAACGGAGATTTATGAAGAGGATGGGCTCATGCCAAAATAGCTGCTGGTAGGGTTAGCTTCCTATGTCCTCGGAGGAAGGATTGAGGAGGCGTGTTGAAGGAGGGCATCATTCTGCCTGGATTTCATGTCCAGTGCCTGTATTTGAACCATTAAAAAAGAGTTTCCTCTGCAACAGTTGTACAAAATTATGAATGAAGTCTCCGGAGGAGGTAAGCATCCCACCCCTTAGACACAGACTGTTAGGGCAGGGCAAGGTGGGTAGAAAGGTTCGTGGAGACGGTGCATAGCAGTGGTCTCTGCAGACATGTATAGGTAGGCACAGTGAGGATCTGACTACTAAGAAAGCAAAATAAGCAATGAGGAGCATTGGAAATCATCAAAGAGCAAATGAAACATCATTGAAAAGGATCCTTTGTTTTACAGGGGAAGTAGGTGATGACCTCAAGTACAAAAGAAGATATTTCAGTTATCTAAGGGCAGCAGAAATTCATAACCAAGCACCTGCTCTCTTGTAAAACCAGAAATGTGAAATTAAAAGTGTAATACCTGGGGTAACCAACAGGCAGGGAAAGGATTTACTCTACGGCTGTTCACTTGCGGCCTTTAAATAGGCCAGCCACCTGGAAGGCAACAGATTTATGAAGCATATTGCAGTTGGTAAAAAATTATTAATAAATTCCTTTAGAGTCATCACATGAAAACCTGAGGTGGCTTGGTACCAGTGGAAAAAGGCAAGAGAGGATTATGAGAAATCTTAAATGCTGTGATGCCATGGAAAGTGCTTTCCATTTTGACCCTCGCAAAGATTTTCAGTGCCACGCTGCATGATGTTTTGGTACGTAATGTGAAGGCTATTTGAGGGTGGACAGATGGCTTCATCTTCAGGTCAGTGACTAGGGCAGAAAAAATTAAATTAGCTGATGAAAGAAAGGTAAGATATTGTTCTGGGAATAAAAGATCTCCATCACTCTTGAGATGGAAGTACTTTATTTTTCTTGCAGATCATAGCCTACTTCAAGGGTTCTTTAGTGGAAACAAAGGCAACCTGATCAATGCACATGGCCAGCTGCTCTGCCAGGTTTTATCTTTTTCTGTATGGTCTGTACAGTGAAAGCTAATGTAGATGTCCTCCCTCTGATGGTGGCTGGTACTGCAGAGATTAAGTCAGACAGGAGAGGGAAGGGGTAGGTTGAACACAATGTATGCTGTATGCACAATATACACTGTTGTACACTCAGAGGCCAAGAATTATACAAAATGCATGAGGCATTTTTTGCCTAAATTCTTTGTGGAGATGATGAGGACCTGAGAAGTCCATCAGCACAGTTTCTTGCAAGGAGCTGTCTTCTCCAGCCTTTCCACAGGATCAGGGGGATGCTCAGTATGTAGGATTGACTTAATATAAAAAATCATAGAGTGGAGCATATACATCCGAAAGAACAGTTTTGTCCATAGTGACCTCAGCAACATTCACTGCTATCCCCAGAAAAAGTAAACCAGCTGTGTCTTCACAGAAACAGCCCCTAGGGATTGTGGAGGTTGAAAAGTAACCACTGTGGACTTACTGAAGATTTTCTGAATGAGAATGGACTTAAATGTGCTCAAGCATTTTAATATAATCCAGTTTCAAATGGTGTATTGGAAAACTGCTGGAAAGGGAATGTGAAGGAGATGATTAATGGGAGCTTGGAAGAAGATCCGGATAGATTTCTTTTGAACTATGCCTCAAATTACAATAGATGTGAGCCTGGCCTTGCTGTTGATGAGCAGGAAGATAACACTCATTTGGTCTTAATCTATACAGTCCTGGGAGAAGAAATAAAGAGAGCCTTTTAAAGGCAAACCACTTGCTTTCATGCAAAGGATGAGCACTGTGTAAGGACTATCCACGCAAAAATGCTAGTAGTTGGCAGTTTACATTATCTCTGCACATTGCCTCAAAGTGATTAGAATCTTTCTATTTAAGTGAACTCTTTCTATTTAACTTTAAACTAAAGTTGCTGGGGGGTGGGGACCTCAATTCATCCCACTCTTACCAGTTTGATGCCAGTGTCAGCAAGAGATGCCCAGAGCCTGGAGAGGGATGGCAGGTAAGCAGGAGAGCACCTGAAGAGCAGCACAAAGAAATTCCAGTCCCTCCAGCCATATATCAACTTGATTGGGAGCCCACCTTAAATGCGTCTATATGAACACATTTTGCATGGGAAATAAACAAGAGGAGGTAGAGACATGCATACACCTGAAGGTCATCATGAAGATGTGGTGGGATGGCTTCTGTGACTAGAGTGTTGCAGTGGAAGGATACAGGCTCTTTAGAGAGGACAGGCAGGGGACATGAGGAAGGAGTGACACCCTCTACATCGATAACCCGTTGGAGTGCATGAAGGTCTACCTGGAAATGGATGAGGGGCAGAATAAGAGCTTATGGGATGGGATTAAAGAGAGGGCAGGGACAGGTGACATTATAGTAGGGGTCTTCTACAGGCTGCCTGATCAGAAAGACAGAGCAGATGAGGCCCTCTATAGATAGAGAGGAGCAGCTTCATGTTCATAAGGCCTGGTCCTCATGGGGAATATCAACCACCCAGATCTCTGCTGGAGAAACAGCAAGGCATAAGCAGCCCAGGAAGTTCCTGGAATGAGTTGTTAACTACCTTTTCCAAGTGACAGAGAAGCCAATGAGGAGAGGTGTTGTGATGGAGCTTGTTCAACAAAGAGGGGTCAGTGGGAAAATGTGAAGCTCAAGGGCAGCCTTGGCTGCAGTGACCATGATGGATACTTCGGACGTGAAGGAGTGAACGTGGGTGCTACGGAGAACAGGTATTAAATAGTGACATGAAAGAGCCTCTGATTTTTCATGTAATGTGTATGAGCTCTGGTTAAGAATGGGGGGGATAGAATAAAGATGTCACAGAAGTGTTAATATCTTATCCAGAGCATTATGGGATGCAACACCCTCATTTTCTGTTTTCTGCAGCTTTGTGATAAATAAAGCAGCAGGTTCTCACCTGCAGTGCTGTGAGCAGAGTGTTTGGTTTTCTTCAACCAAACAGTCTCTTTGCTCAAGGAACTGTTTTTTTCTTCCACCTTAGTTGAAGCCCTGAGGAGCCTTATCCTTCTTGGGTAACCGCTCTTTTTGGATATATGAAGTTATTTCCTTTTACTCCCTTTTCTTTGCTTCAAGGAGAGCGAATGAGAAAGGCTGGCCCAAAAGCTGGGCTAGTCTGAAAGGCTTTTGTCTGCTCCCTGAAGGCGCATCAGTCAGTGCAGTATAGCTGGAGAAATGTTTGTAATTGCATGGGTGCCAGATACATGCCATAACCCGATCAGCCCTGGGTTTGAGCCTGCAAGAGCTGCTGGGGAAAGACACAAGGATCCATGCAGGGAAGCTGAGCTAATCTGCTGATGGAAATGGGGAGCTAAGTGGAGTATCCGCTGGCTTCCATCCTCATGTCTGCACCAGCTCCTATCACTGTACAGAGAAGTCAGGAGACCATAAAATGGAAAAGCTCGAAAGCAAACTCCTGTTGAGCTGGCTTGTATTTTAAGCAGCAACAAAGAACCCCCCAGCCTAGTAAGTTGTTCAGCTGTGAGCGCACAGCAAGGTGTGTGTTTGTGCACAGGCAGGTTCATCATGGGACTGCAGCTTCCTTGCCAGCACCTTTTAAAACTGAGCACAGAAGAGCATGGATTGTCTTGGCCGCTGCTTTTGGAGTTGTCTCTGGCTGTCATTTTTGGGGAGGGACGGGGGCAGGGAAATTGGGTTGGGTGGCAGATGGTGTTAAACAGGAAAGGAGGCAGTGTTTGTTTGCAAACATGTTGAGGTGTCATTCCATTACTGCCCAGCGCTCTTGACAAAATCAGTGTGGGAGCTTTCTGCCAGCTACTGCAGCCCCACAACTCTGCGCAGCAGATGAATCAACGCCAACCAGGGAGAAGGTCTCTGCCCCAGAAGTCCTCCCTGGGATTGTGACGAGCAGGAGCAAACATGGCAGAGATTCACTGCCAGGCACAAATAAGGATGGTGGTGCTCTTGTATTTCAAAGCTAGCACAGGCTGCCGGCGGCGAGCCTTCAGCCAGCCTGTGTCTCTAGCTGTTTGTTTCTCCTCCTCGCCATCCTCAGAGATGGAGTGTTATCAGCAGGGAGAGAGAAATGCCACCCACTGGTGTGCTGGGAGGCGGGGAGCTTGTGTCTCGCTGCGCCCACATAGTGGGTTTCAGACGTTTGGGACCAGAACTCAGCTCCTGCTTTTCACCCTATTCACATTACAGGGTGCAGGGGTATGAGGGAATGTTACAGCTCTTCAGTGGTGACATGAAAGGGGCAGCGCTCATGTCTGCAGCCATGGCAGGTCCCCACCAGGAGAGAGCCTTGCTGTAGATCCTGATAGAGACCCAGCCTGCGTGGGAAGCATCCTGCAACCCACTTGGACATGCAGCTGCTGAAACCTCTGGATCCTTTGCACATAAGATATAGCTATTGACAGCTCCTACAGGTGAAGGCTGGAGTGTCAGGACTTTGGCATGTTTAGGAAATGCAGCTTTACCATGGTCACAAGTTTGCTAATGGTGAGGCTGGGAAGGATGCCAGGGGTTTTAACCTTCTCTATAAACCTCTGGATCGTACTCACCCTGGCGCAGGGTCAAAGGGCTTCGAATCGCTATCCCTGTTTGCAGGTGTGGGCAGCACGAGGGACCCAGCAGTGCTCTGCTGAACCTGGGGCAGTTGGCATCTCCCAACCTGCATCCCTGTGGCATGGTGGATGCTCGGGAGTTAGCATCCACTAAGACTGGGGCTGAAGCCATGGCTGCCTCTATGGGGACTGAGGACTAAAGAAGAGATGGCAGTTTTAACGAGCATCCTCCTAAGCCACCACAGAACCTCTGGTTTTGGGGAGTTTTGTTGGTTTTGGGTTTTGTTTGTTTGGGATTTTTTTTCTGGAAACATGGTGTTTCAGGACATTGCTACTTGTGCTTCTCCTTTCTTCTCTTGCCGGGAAAGCCAGGGCCGATGACTCAGAAATTGCTAAAAACATCACATTCAGCACTGCCACAATCAGGAGATGGGCTTAAAAATCATGAGATTTCTTCCAAACAGAAATCGATTCTTTTCTCTTGTCCTCTGGTGTTTCTGTCTCAAATGTCATTCTTCAGTCCTCAGCTCTGATGAATGTGTTATTTTGTTTTGTTTGGGTCTTAATGGAAAATGAACTTCCAATCTTCCCTCCAGAAAGAAGGGCTAGAGCACAGTACAAAGTCCTGTGCCTCTCCCATGAAAAATGTGAGCACTGCCAGCATCCAAGAGTAGAAGATACCAGGAAGGACGAATGTGAGCACCCAACTCTGCACCATTAGCTCTTATATGAATATTAATGACCAAGGCACCACTGCAGTAAGTCAAGATTCAGGGAGCCAGGCTGTCTCCATATCCTGTGACCACTTGCCAACAGGAAAAATGAGTGAACTTTTTCAGGGCTGCATATTGTACTTTAACGAACAATCAGAAGGCAACTAGCTGGAAAATAACTGGACCTTTAGCAGCCTTGGTGCTTAATTTACCATGTACTTTTTCTTACGTTCTCCCACTCATTGCTGATATTATATCAGCATGGTCTCTTCTCTGCCATCAGTTCTATTCAAATATTGCTGTTTCATCTTGTCTCTGCTCCTCACCCTGCTTCCCTGGGCCATTTCACTGGGTCTGCCTCACCTGTCAGAGCAGCCTATCACTGTCTCCTCAATCACAGCTCATTAAGAAAGGCTGCATGCCAGACATCTTCATCTCTGTGCTCATGCCACAGCCCAAACACCAGCTCCTCCATCGGATTCAGGGCTGGTTACAACACAGCAGAGCCCACCCTGCCTTGGTGGAGGTGGCTGTACGTGGCGGCTGTTTGGATGGAGTCATTTAAATCCAGGATTTATGTGTTCTTCACACTTCAATTGCATCAAGGAATCTCTCACTCTGGCAGCATCTAATCTCTCAACATTTCACATGCTCTGCCTGTGCAGTGTCAGAAGATGAATAGCCCATTCGTATGGAGAGTGCTTCACATCCAGATATGCTGACATACAATGCTGATAGAATGGAGCGAGAGTTGAAGGGTAGGAGCAGGGACTGAGTAACTTCTTGTGCTTACCAAACCTCATTGGTTCAAAAATAAAATGCACTTTGTATTTACCTGTAAATGATAACATTTTTACTCACAGGGTTTTTTCCTTGCATCTTCCACATCTCCTCCCTATTTGCTAGTCTCTAAATGAGCTGCAAAGCATATCTTTGCCTTTTGGGACTGCAGGGTGGCGCTCCCAAAAGCCAGCTTTGGTAGAACAGGTTATTGAGGAAACCTGAAAGTTCTCTTTAGAATATCTGTGTGAGTATTGTTACTATTTGGCACTGAATCTGTCACCTGAAATGCATGAGATTTTCTTAATAGTGCATGCACATTTTGCTGGCTCCTTTTCTCTCTTCTTAAAATTTGTTTGTTCTTGAATACTGCAGGGCTGAGGTCCTTTTTTTATACAAGAAGAGTCCACAACGTACCACTTGACAGCATGGGAGGAAAGAGGTAGCTTTATATTCATCTGAGGAACTAAGAGATTAAATAATTTCCCGAAGGTCATGCAGAAAGTCTGTTTCATTGGATTAGGGAACTGAAAACAGACCTTTTTTTCAGAGTTCTGATCATAAACCAGTTTTTGTCATCCTGATCTCCTACATTTTCACACATACTTACCTATAGAACACGTAACACTTCCTTATAACGAATATTTATAAGGAATGTGTCCCACATCCAATCAGCAGATCCAGTGTGAATGAATCTCAATTTTCTCCTGTAATTTGTGTATTTGCACTGAAGAGTTTATAATAAATAGAGCTCATCTGTACTGAGATATGATACAGCACTGACAAGAACACTGAGATAAGTATAAGTTAATAAATAGATAAATAGAAGCACAATTCAGAAGTTGGCTGATCTGAAGTCCCAGTGTTTATGAATCAACAAATGTGAAGGTTCAGCCCAAGGAGCTGAAGGGAATGTGTCTCTTTCACTGAAATTTTAATGCCCTGTTTATTCCAACCACCCAGATGATAGCTAGTTAATGTTATTTGATTGCCTAATATATGAGAAATTACTTGTACAGGAGAGGAACAGTTTTGGCAGTTTGAGGCTTAGCCTACAGCAGTTCCTGGTCTGTCTGGGACTGGTTAAAGGAGTCTCCTCCACGAGTGGAGATACTCACTCCTTGGTGATTGAGTATCTCCATAATTTTCAGTCTGGAGGCTTTGTCAGGCTCACAGAAAATTTTTGGAATTTTGGAAACACTCCTGAGAAAGGAAAACCAGTTTTGGCCCACTTCTATGACTGAAGACTGAGGTCAGGAAACAGCAGAGCAATGGAATCAGAGGGAAGGGGTGGTTCTTGCATTTCAGTTGCAGTCTTAAGCACTTACAGCATGAAAAAGTGGTGTGATCACATATGTTTGAGCAGTCATATAAGTGAAAGGCAGGAAGAGAAGCCTGTCTGCCTTTACTCAGGTGTGGACCTGGGGAGGACACATGTGTTCAGCTGTCAGAGATGCAAAGGACTCATCTCTAACCCACCAGCTGCAACTATATTCCTAGTATTCATTTTCTGGGTTAAAGTTTCCTGGCCATATCTCTCTGTCACAACATCAAATGTCCTGGAAATGTTGACCCAATATAGCTTAAATGCTATCTTTTTCTTCTTTTGAGAACATACAAAGATATGAAAATCTGGATTATATTTTTTTTAACCTGGAAGCCACAGTTGGAAGTGTTGGTCTGTGTTTGAATAAACCAGCAAGTAACTGTCTTTAAAAGGGGGAATGGGGCTTGGAAATCAATCTAACAGTAAGATTGCTTGTTTATCATTGCAATGAGCAACATGAGGAGATGCTGTCTACTTTAATTTCCACTGATTTAGCAAGTTACTGGAGTAGCTGTAAGTCCAGATTTCCAGAAGATCTTGGAGACTTTTGAGCATGTCTGAAAGTCTGGCTTTTATTTTAGGTGACTAAATGGGGATCAAACACTTGTAAAACAATCCAGCCCAGTTGTGGGTGCTAAGCACTTATAAATCTGGCCTTTAGTTGCTGAGAAAATCTGGCTGCTAACATGTTTTAAAACTGAAAAAAGCATGGTTAGAACATCAAGCCAAAGGAAACAATTTGTCTTGTAATGACAGGGTTGAGAGGTGGATGATACTATTTTAAATAAGTACAGTACCTAGGTCTGGATGATCTCTGCTTCCAACTAGATGAGGATATAAAGACACTGGTAATGAGATTCATTACAGCAGCTTTCTAATCTCTTTCGCTACAAAATACATTACATTTGGAATTTAACTCTGTGTGCAGCACACCAGGTGGCCAAGCTGCTTTTACTGAGAGAAAATAAAGAAGCTGAAATGCACTACTATGTAGTGTTCTTAATGCCTAATAATGTCATAGAGGAAGAAGTATGTTCTTGCTCTCTGTTGCTGATGACTGCCGAGCAAAGCACGTGTTATACAAAGTCACATATGCTGGAGAATAACGCTACTGCGGGAGCCCTTAGCTCACTGGTATGTGACACTGCAATGTGATTAGAAAAGAAATTACATACTGGCAAAGAGCTTTCCCCCATTTTGGGAGTGAGAGAGAAGAATTACTCCCTTGGAAATGTTATAGCTGAGTGAATTTACTTTTCCATGGGATGATATTCTTCTAAGGAAGAAGGATGTTCTAGTTGTTGCTCGGCAGAAAGGACATTTTTTACTTAATTGGGCTGAGGTGTTCATGGGGTCATGGCCCAAATTCCACCTTTGGTGAAGCCGGGAGGGTTTCAGCAGTTCCAGGGAAATTTGAATCTGAGGTTTGTGTTGCACTGAATTTGAATATGGAGACTTAAAAATAGGGCTTCTAGTTCACATCCTCATCTCTGAGGTGCTCTTGCTAACGGTGGAGGTGTGTTGACATGGCAACTTCCTAAATCTATCCCTGAATGCTGTAAGCTTAGCTCCTGGCCTACCAGAACTCAAAACCCTTCTGAATGAAAGACTAATTCGAGGTTTTCTGTCCACTGGGGGTGATAATTTATCACATAGGTGAAGTTCGCCTATATGGGTTTTTCTTTTAATTTCATACATGCACTCTGAAATTTTGTATTTTAGTTTAAGAAGAGCAGAGCTGGGCTGCTTGCTTGTAGAATTTGGTCATTATAAAACTGTGTCAAGCACTATTTCTCCCTTTCTAGTACTTCAGCTTGTTGCGATGCAGAAGTACCTTTTTTTTCCCCCTTCCTTCTTTTTGGCCTTAGCAAAAGTTCTGGATGGTTTTGGTAGGAAGCTGTGGACAGGCTGTGAAATATTGTGCGAGTATCAAATGCTCTTCCCAGCTGTTTGTTGTGGATCAGATTCACTCTTTGTCATGGGCTGGGATCCAGTTGCAGGACAGATGCTTTGCAATGTTGTTTATTGGATTTGCTACACAAAGGGCTGTACTCTACATTGACAGGGAGCAGGTGGCTTGTAGAAAGGAAAGAACCCACCACCTTTTTGTATTTTTTTGACTGTTTACAGATTCTTGTGACATACTGATTGCAGCTGGATGTGCAAAAAGGCAGGGCTGAAGATATCCATGCAGGCTACCATTCCATATCACTCAGACACAAACACTGATTCAACAGGACTTGTACTTTCTCTAGAGCTTGGGGATTTTCACACCATGGCCTATGGCCAAGAATGGTTGGCTCATAACCTCCTTTCCCTTACCCTTCTCCCATGGTATCTTACTCCTCTTAAAGATGTGGACCCTGTGGATGTCTCTGGCAGTCCAGCATGTTAAGTTCCAGCACCTCTGGAGAAGTCCCTAGGAGTGACCAGAATGTACCCAACCCTCACCATGTGGTACCTATGTACACACGTGTGTCAGGTGATGTAGTAAATTTGCTCCTACCTATTGTCAAGTACAGGATGCCTGCCTGTCATTGAGTGGAGAAAACTGTCACTTTGGTAACAGTTCAGTTGGATGTCTCCTTAGTCTGTCTTCACTGATGTCATGGATGTTGCTTAAAACAGAACGAGGTATGAAGTTATTGAAATATGTATGTAAATGGAGCGTTGATTCACTTGAAAAGACAGCAGGAAACTGTATAGATTACTAAAGCCCCAAATAGATCTGAGCAGTGGCCATGCTCCCTTCATGAATTTCTGTTTCCTCCATGTGATCAGACATGAGCTCTTGTGGGGCCAAAATTTAGGCGTCTCCCAGTCCTTCTTGGATCTCTGACTGTAAAAGTCATATAAAAGCACATACAAGAAGTTTCCCTTATGGGACCGAAGGATGTCTATGAAAGGTTCTTGTGAGATCCCAGATCCAAAGGAAAGAGAAACAGCAGCAAAAATTAGACTAGTTTGGGTAGCAATCTATGAAATAGCTCCAACATATAATTTTAAGCTAAAATCCAGGGGGAGAGATGGAGGGCTGTCAAAAAATAACCATATAAAAGATTGAATCATTGCTGACAGGATCTTTCCAAGTCTGAGTGATACTTCCATGCTACACTGTTTATGTTGACCACAAATGGTGATTGTTCAGGGACTTCTTCAAGCAGTGCTAGCCAGTTATACAGAAAAACCTGGACAGTGGAACCGGCCTTCAGACCTTAACTCATTTAAACATAAGCTGAAAAATCACACTACCATGTAGTACTTGGTACTACCACTCTGGTGTGCTTACCCATGCAATTATTTCTGCATATCAAAGCATGGATAAGAGCACTTTCACTCGTGTTTGTGCAAGAAGCACAGGTGAAGCTATGTGAAAATCTCCATGCCCTCTGCTTGGCTCATGCAGTTGCAGGATAGAATGAGACATGGAGTCCAGAAAGCATTGAGAGCAGATGAGGAGCCAGGATCTTTTTATTCATAGCTGTCATGATCAGTGTGTGAGCAGTCCTAATGTCAGTATAGGTTTGTATAAACCAGATGAGCTAATTAAGTGGGAATAGGTGCAGATTTGGTAAAGATCAGCCTCTATTAGTGGCAAAATTACAAACAAGAAAAGGAGCTGACTTTGTGAGACTGCTCACTGTCAGCAGGTTGCCTGGCTTTGGGCATGACTGAAGAGCTCCTGTAGAAATTTAGGAACTAAGGAGAGAAATTGCTTTACCCAAATATACAGGGAGGTTAACAGGCACCCACTGGAACCCTTTTAATTGGCAAGCAGCCCCGTGGAGTCTGGGACACGTTAAGCAATCATCCTGGTAACCCAAAGCGCAGCCGGGTTGAAAGTGTTCACGTCTATCTTGTGAATTCCTTAAATAATAAACGCTAGACAAAGTTCAATAAACAGCCATATCAAATCTCACTGAGGAGGCACTAGGAAAGTGGCTAGATAGAAATGCGTATGGGGTAATGCTGTTCAAAGAAGAGAAAATCACACAGAGAGGCAGGCTGGAACTGATGTTGTCTCTAAGGATTTATTGGCAAACGTGAGGTGAAGTGTTTTGGGCAGGACAGGTACTTTTTGTTCCTGTTTTGAAGTAGAAGTCAGAAAACTTTTCCAAGGGCTGAATCAACATTTCAGAATCCTCTGGTGAACCAGAAATTAACATCAGTCTGTAATAATGCCAAAACCCAATGTGTCCATGAGTTGTACAAAGTAGAATTGTGGCTTGTGGAGAGGCCACAAATTCTTCATTGCCACATCTAAAGTAGGTGGAATTCAGTGCAACACATCTCTTTTCTACAGCCTTTCTCACTATCCATTACTTCCCTTTGTTGAGGAATAGTCTAGTATCTTTAAATCATCATCAATTCAAACTATGTCGTTCCTGAAGCATCAGTATAGTTCCTTGCTAATGAAAGTACTTTTCTAAACTCCTGGCATGAATCTACCATATGTCGCCTTCAAGAAAACTCATAGCTGGGATGTCTGGAGCAGTTAACTTTGTCCCAGCTGAGTGGTAGGAATTAGATGCTGTGGTAGGAGAAGCCCAAACAGAAGCAACTTGGGGATACCCATGGGAAGCAGCTGTAATCCATCCCATTTCTCTCTCCTGGTGAATCCCAGTCCAAGCCTGGTGGATAAAGTTTATGGGGTAGTATGTAGCGCTGGGAGAAGGTAGGATGTGGTGATGTGAAGTTGGGTGTATGGGTGGGTGGGCTTTTGGGGGATGTGAGGGATGTAGACCATGGTAGAATCTCTGGGGTCATAATAGGAAGGCAGTGGTGACACACATGAGGCAGAGGGAGGGAGGTAATGCATATTGGGAGGTGGGTAGTGTGAAGTTTTATGGAGGGGTCAGGGTTCATTTACAGACATTGTATTGAGGTTGCTGATGTATCCTGGATAAATAGTGCTCTGACATTACTGTCCTTGAAAAGGAAAATGTTTTGGTATCATTTTTAGTCAAAATGGAGATCTTTCAGCCTTGTGGATGTAACACCTTTGTCATGTTTAATGAGATACGTGTGAACTGCTGTCTTTTCTACAAGCCTACCTGCTCTTTTGCCTAAGCTGTTATGCCAGGCCTCTTATCATGCAAAGCTTTGCTGTTTGCACCTTGCTGACTGGTTGTCAAGACGGTGAAGGGGAATGTCACTGCAGTTTGTCACCGTGTTGTCAGAGTGGAAGCAGGTGGTGGTGACATGCAGGTTTTCTTCCATGCTCACCTCCTCCCAGGTCTGTTGCTCATGGCAACATCCCCAAGGCTCCTTCCAGATCTTTCTCATCCCTTTCAAAATGTGAACATGACTGGAGCAGTCTCTAAGTGCTCAGGGTCTCTCCCATGAAAGGAGAATGGAGTTCAGCCTTTCCCTGTACCACAATTTCAGCCACAGGGCATCAGAATGGTGCCTGGTCCCTGCTGTGTGTGTGTTAGAGGGGAGACAGCCCATGCAAGCCCGCTGTGAATATAGGTATTGATTTCTACAATGAAAAAAAAGGAGAAAAATCTTTTCTCACAGTCTATTCTCTACCATTTTGTCAAGGTGCAAAACCAATTAAAGAAGGAAATAGCATTGCTGCCCTCATGGCAGGTCAATATTGAAGGTTGTTTCTATTGGAATGAAGAAAGAGCAATGTGGGCCAGGTACCAGACTGATATTATTTTGTTTACCAAAAAATTCCAACAAAATCCTGTTTCCCTAAATGCAGTGAAGGGAATGAACAAGCAGCTCCCTCAACCTGAGAAGCTCTGAGTGCAAGCAGCTTCTCTTATTGTCCCTTCTTAAGACCCTGCTCTCACAGAACTTTGTGTCACCAGCATAAATTCTCTTCTAAGCATGGCCAAAAGCAGAAAAGCAAGGAACTGCTCCTTTAGGATGCTTCTGACCCAACAAGAGGTGGGCAGCACTGCACAATGCCCATGGATCAACACAACTCAAAGCTGAGTTCTTAGCTACAATGGGATCAAGTTCAATATTTCATCCAAATCCTCTGTATCTTGGCGAGCTGCTGCCCAGTGCTTGCTAGCGTTCTTACAGCAATAGAGTCCCTGGCAGAGTGGGGAATGGACCCTATGTGTACTACTGCCATTTATCTTCTCTAACAAAACACTAGAGTATGAGCAAGGAGGACCTTGATTCTGCAGATGAGTTCTGAAAAAGGAATGAGAAGTGTGCAGAAGGCACTCATAGGTGGAGCTTTAATGGAGGAAAAGCACTCATCAAATCAGTCAGATTGCTTGTGGGGCTGGTTGTAAACAAGCTAATGCTGAACTGCTCTCAAGTCTCAAAAGGACAACAGTGTGAGTAACACTCCAGTTTATGGCTCTGGTGGTCTTTGAATGAAGGCACTACCACACTGGGCCTCCAGGAAATGAGACAAGGGAAGCTAGATGAGAGCTGGATTAGACCAGTTTCAGTTATGCCTCTTGAACATAGAGAGCATGCCAAAATATTGCACTTAGAAAGGTGAAAGGGAATATTTGCAATGATTTGAAGCACTCTTTCACCTCCTTCCTAAGTATTTTTAAAACTGAAGGAGAATGTCAGACCTTTGTCTTGCATGAAGAATTAGTTCATTTCCTATGGAAGTATGAACATTTTGCATGACCAGCAGAGCCAGTATGGGAACCACAGAACTACCTATTCGACAGTGGATAACATGTATAAGCCACTTTATGCAGTTTGTCCTCCAGAAATGTTGTCTTAGTCTTAAGGTGCTTCCCAAATCTTGGTCCTAGGAAAGTCACTGGGATCTCTCCTCTGCATTCAAGTGGGTGAAGATTCATGCTGAGGAGCCCTTCTGCCTAGGACCAGCTCTGAAGACTGTGTTTGGTTGTCCCATGCAGGTGGAAGAAAAGTGGTTTCTTGTTTGAAATCCTCCTGCTGCTGCCTCTCTGGGGCTGATGTCCCCAGAGAGGGGAGCAAGTTCTTACGTGAAATAGAGTGGATAATTTACACCCGTGTTGCTTCAGATGGGGTTCACCTGGCCTAGTTTTGCATCTAAAAAACAGTTTTAGATGCAAACTCAGACAGAGGTTGAGTTCAAAGCAGTAAGTCTAGGCATCCTCTATAGCCAAGTGAAGGAGGAAATGGAATTCAGCTCCTCCAAGAGGTGCTTACAGACCCCTTGTACTACTCAAGCTCATGTCTGTCCACCATAAAGAGAAAGCTCTGGCCCAGATATCTAATTTACAGAATTCTAAAATATTTGTGATCAGACCCAAATCAGCCAAATCACGTCTGTTCTCTTTTTGTCTTAATGGAAGCAAGAATAATGCCAGTGGGATTTCTCCATTTCCTATGCTTCCTAGATCCTGGGGGGACAATGACTTGCATGGGTGATGAGTCAAGGTTTCCGATGCTACCTCCACATGTCAGCATAGACCCAGTCAAGTGCAGATTTGGATCAGCTTGCTAGGAGGTTGAGTGGGACCTAAAGTGGACCTCGCTTGAGCAGAATTGAACTACCCTCATGTGAAACTAGAAGCTTCTTCATTTTCTTTTTACCTATATCTCACAATTTGGAAGCATCAACTAATTGCATTACTGCAGGTAGAGCCCATCGCTTTACACAGTGTATCTGGTCCTTCTCAGAGCTCTCAGCATTTCTTGTGTGCGCTGCTGGGCCAGTGTATTCATGTAAAAGTTTTGGCCTCCGTGGGATTGTGTAAATGTGTCTTTCTCAAGTTGCCCTTGAAAATTGGCCCAATCTCTGGATTTAATTTGCCTGGACCTAGCAGACAATGGGATGACAGCATAAAGGATTTATGAGATGTGACTTTCACATCTCTGATGTCCACATCCTCACAGTTGCAGTGACAAAATCTGGTCCTGGTTACAGTAACCTCAGGCTTGTCACTGTATCTTATAGCACCATAGGAGTCACACAATGTAAATGTTTATTGCCTTCTTTTCATGGGCCTGTGGCTTGTGTTTTGAGTTTCATGCAATGCAGTGAGGAGAGCCTCTAGAGCTTGGTGTTATAAAGAGCTAGAGGCCAGATGTGTATAAGACTCCAGCCCAGAGAAAAGTCCCCGCAGTTTGACTCCATCAGGGCAGCAGGGTATTGAGAACAAGGGAAAATTGAGCCAGCCGTAGGATGCCATCCGGTCTTTAGGGCAGACAAATGCATGTAATCTTGGTCAGGGCTGTTAAAGCAGCATTGCTAGGCTGGAGGAGAGGAATGTGTGGCGAGGGAGCTGGGATAATGGAAGGAGGAGCTAGGAAGAAAGGAAAGAGGAGCGGCATTCGCTTTTCCTATCTGTGAACTTGATGCAGAGAGACATTTGTAGTTTCCAATAAGCAGTTCATTTATCTTAACTTAATACCTTTTTACTCCAGCGCTAGAAGAGTGATCCCAATTAAGGCAGCGCAGCAGGGCTTCCTAACACCGCCAGTTACATTATTTGCTACAACCAGCCAGAGTTATGATCACCAGTGAAAAATAAGCTTCCTATCTGGCAGCTGGCCAGATTCATCCTAGCAAAGCAGCAGAGTAGAAGGGCTGGGAGAGGGAACGCATTGAAATGTAAAACAGTTAACATTTCTACAATATATGTCAGCATCCACCAAGCAGTGTGGGCAATTAAGTAATGTTACATTGTACACTTCACCTTGGAAGAAAAGCTCATTTTGATGGAATAAAATACCCAAATGCCACAGACTCTACTGCTGATTTCACATCTAAAGCAGTGTTTTCCCTTCTATGCACAACGCTTAGCACAGAATTAAGAGGAAAAAAAGCAGCATGATTTTAGACTTAGAAGATAAGTAAAAGTGTGGGCCCTCTGCCAAGTTTCTCGCCATTTAGCAGTACTGAGATGGGATAAAGAGCAGATTTCTGACTGCTTCCCACAGCCACTTTTTGAGTTTTGCAAAGCTGTTTTATATTAGAAAATTGTTGGAAATCTTTCGTTGTATCTTTTCTTTCCTCTGATTTAAGGGATCTTCATATCTCCTCCTCCCCCTGCTTTTCATTGGAAGCAGCCTCTATAGGGGCCCAGACCTCACACTGCATGGAAGCAGTTTGCTTACAGGAATGTTGAAGCTCTTCAGCAGAGTGACCAGCAAAATTGGTTGTGGCTGGAGATGTCAGCCCTGCTGCACTAGTTTGTGGGGGTTTTTTATAAGGTAGGGCTGTCCCAAAATGAAGTGTGATATCTTCCACATCACCCTATGGATAGCCTTGAAACAGGGAGGTTATTTTGCTGAGCAGTAAACCATGTATGTGCATCTCGGTCGTTAGTGTGAATAGCTGGACTTGAAAGATAAATGGAAATTGCCTGTTGCTTGAGTTCACCAGAAGGGAAAACCTGTCTCTAAAAATAAAAATACCAACAACAAAAAAAAAGGGGGATGGATGGATATAGGGGATATAAGCAAAAAAATTTAGTCTCTACATTCCTGTGGGTTTTATCAACATTCTTCTGCTGTTGGCATGTTATTGGAGAGCTTTTAGCTTTGAGAACTGATTGTCCAGTACTGCTGGCTTGGTTTTTTTAAACCTGAATGCTGACTGGAACCAGATGAAACAATTTAACTGAAATGTCTATTAGGGAACTAATTCTGAGAGGAATTCAGCAGACTTCCAGGCTCGTTTCTGGTATATCTAGATGGCAAATTGGTAAAGAGATACTGTACATGCTGCAATAGAAGGAGAGGGATGGGGAAGGAGAAACAAAAATAAAGGGGCTGGGAGGCAGAGGGGGAACATTTTTACCAGGTCTTCTTTTGCGTTTGTCCACAAGGCTCATAAATGATAGTTGGTTTAGTCATTAAACATGACAGGGTCATGAGATTCAAAGAAAGAAGAAAGTTCCTATTCGCAGCTATGCCCAAGTTTCCAAGAGGTGTTTCTGATACACAGGCTGTTGTTATGCAAACGTAAACTGTCTTTTTCTGTTTTTTCTAAACCTCTCTGTTTAGGGCATTGGGGCCTGGTGCTGTCTTCCTTTGATGTGGTATTTTGGAAATTTGTTGGGCTCAGATTCTGAATGCAGACTCTGCTCTTAACACTTTGAGGGTGTAGGAGGCTGGCTTTGATATTTTGCATAGGTTCTGCTGAACCTATTTCAGGCTGCAGTTTAATGGTTTACACAAGAAAATAGCCTGAAGAAAGCAACATTTAAAACCTGGTTATTCATGAACTACTAAAACCAGGAGAAACTGCTTATAAGGGAAGAGCCAAGAACCTCCATTTTGTAGAGATCCCCTTATGGTCATTGTTTTTGCGCTTTCTAGTAGTCACTGGTCATTCATACCAGGCAGGGAATAGCTTTTTCAGACCTCCCAGAATATCCAGAACAAAGCTAGGTTTCTCAGTCAGGAAAGACAAAATCAATCCCAACATTGCCATGTCTGACAGTGGGACATTTATTCAAATGGCAACCAAAAGTTCCCTAGAAAGCATCCATAAGATATAAGGAATATCTGAGCCATGGGGGCTCCACTGGACTCAGTTGTCAAACACAAAATGTCCTTCTGCCACTGCTTCACCATGGAGTATGTCATCTCAACCTGCCAAACACTTTGCTGTTACAGACATGCATGCAAATAGCTTTCTGGGCTTTGTCTTACTATTTATCTAGAGCTTTTTTTGATAACACAAAACCTCATGTTCTTTGTTAGAGGTACAGCTCTCACACAGACAAAATATCCAGAAGCATTGATCTTGCAAGGACTTAGCCTCCTGAACATATTGACTTAATTAGGACTACCTGAGCTTATTGTTAAGCATACATCCCAGCCTTTCCTGAGCTGAAGCCTGGGCTGGTAACCAGAACAATAAACTGCTTGTGATGGCTCAGAATGCCAAATAGCCGATTCAAAATATTTACACATCTAGGACCTGAATCCAAAGAAAACAGATTCTATATTTCCATATTCTGAAGTGACCTGTACGACATGGGGTCTTTTTCAGGGTTCCCACAGTACTCTGTTAATCTCTGTTCCTTGTATTAACTGGAAAACTAATGTCTGGGGCAGCATCTTGGTTCACGTTCATGGAATGGCTCTGGATGCACAGCAACTCGAGCAATAGGTTAGCAGGATCTGTATTTTTCCTGGGTTGTTTTCTGTTGTGTTCACTGTTGTCTTACTTATCTCTTCAGTCCTTTAATGATTGCAGTGGTCATATGAGTTTGCAGCAGCATTCAAAGACCATTATGTGTTTCCAAAAATCTTTGGATATAAATCACTCGTGTTAAATGAATGCTGCAGTTGTCAGTGTGCCCTGTTACACTCAAGTCATGAACATTATCACACTTATACCCCTCTTCTAAACTTCTCCTTATCCAGCCAATACCCTTTTAATGCTTTTTTAACCATCTGAGACTATTAATGGCGGCAACCTCAAGCACTTTCTTCTACTGTTCTTTCCCATAAAGCTTCCAAAATGGGACCCAGGAACTTGAATTGTGCCTAGTTATGGCAAATCCCTCCCACAGTCAATGAGAGTTGCTCTGTGGAGGAGAGTGGATGATGGACCAGGTCAAATGATCTAGTTCTTCACATTTATACGCACGGATGTGGCAGGCTGGGGTACACATTGTTGACTTTTGCAACTGTGCTTGAGGATTTAGTCGGCTCCCTTCAAAAGCAATTAACACACTGTTTCTTGGTAAGATTCTTGGTTTGTTTAATAAGACAAATTCATCCTCTGCCTGACCTCAGTGGGTTTTACAGCTGCACTGCATGTGGCTCCCTGTGCTCAGCTGAGATAGATCTTGGCAAAGCTAGTAGTGGGGAAAGTCACTCTGTCATTTGCGTAAGGATCACTGCTACAGGCACAAAACACTACCAGCAAAATGTCCCTAAATATGAAATCCTATTACATGTTCTGAAGAATGAATACAGAAAATTCCTCTGTGTAAGCTGAAGTACTGAGTACCCTCGTATGAGTGCTCTGAGTTCTGGTTCCTTCTGTGGTGTCCTGGAGCTATTTTAGTCTGAAATAATCCACAATGATAAAAGGGGTGTAAGTGTGCAGGGGAGTCTTCTGTGTACAAAACACCTGCGCTAATCTGTGATATGGAGAGCAAATTCAGCCCATGGCTCAAATAAGCTTTGCAGTCTCTGGGTTTTGTGAGTCTCTGTGAAATTAGGTAAAGCAAAGCTCCAAGAGCCCCAGCACACAGTGGTCACCTATCAACAAACTCACATTGCCCTTGCTAGGGCAGGGTTTTACCCAAGATATGGAAAGATCCCATTCCTTCTTGTCCCAGTTTCAGAAAGAGGGGAAATAAGGCTTAAAGCCTATCTTTGCTCTCACTAATTCTTATTCTCTTGGTTAGATGAGTGAAATTCATCTCCACTATAAACATCTTCAAATATTTACATACAATAACAATTATGGGCATTTTGATTTAAGTGATTAAAACACCAAGCTTGACTAGACACTAATTGCTATTGATTGTTTAATGATATTGTGGAATGGTAATGTAGGCTTCATATTGACAGTCAAAAGCAATTGACCGAAAAGTCATTATCCATTTTTAGCCTTCCAAGTAAACTGTCTGAATTTTGATTGAAAAATATTATTCTAAATGTAGAAGACCTCTTAAAGGAAAAGGATGAAAACTCTAACCTCCATATTATTGAAAGCATTTAAATTACTCTTCTGACAACACAGCTGGAATACAAGAAGAAATTTAACCTTCATTTCCAGTAGGAAGCTTTGACTATAGTCAGTGGTTAGAGCACTAATCTTTCAGTTCTGGGACTGGGATTTAAGTTCCTTCTCTGATTTTTATGTGCAGTATGTTTATGGCCTCATCTCACTCCTATAATTGGCATTGCATTTCATCACAAAGCCATTATACATAATTTAGCTGTGTTCTTCATAGGTCAGACCTGAGTAGAAGGTCACATTGGAGCTACCTAAACCATATGCCTTCTGAAGATAAACACTGAATCTTGATTTTCATTCTGCTGCCAATTATTTTTTTTTCTTTTATGAGAAAGGGGGAAGGGAGGATGGAAAGACGTTCTAAAAAAAGCTGTATTTTATCAGAAGTGGTATACTTTTAGTGTTCTCTGTGTATATTACTATGCATGTGGCTTGCAGCATAATATAGAAACCTATGGGTAAGATCAAGCATCCACAAACTCACCATCTTCCCTCTGATCATGATCAGTGTGGGAATTTTGATGTTATTATTGGGACTAATGTTCCTCAAATGTGTATGCAAATTAAGGCAGTGTAAAAGAGAAATCATGGACCTAAAGAATGATGAGCCTCTGACAGAATCAGAGGTGGACCAGGACCTAACCAGCTCCAAAATAATCATCCTTATGTTGGTCAAGCCCAACTTCTATATCTCATCTCTCTTACTTCAGTGGTTGTCCAGGTTTCAAACCAGCTCCACATTCAGGAACCAAATTAACTGTCCCCAGAGAAGAGACAACAGTGGATTTCAGTTCAATGACTGAATTCTAACTGAATTCACATTTAGCATGTGAAACAAGAATGACCTTGAATTAAAGGAAGAATTTGAGGGAGCGAGAATTTCATTTGACCTGGTAGTTGTATGGTGGACATCAGCTAAATGGTGAACATCCAGAAACCCCCAGCAGTTTCCCACAAGGGCATTTTCCAGGACTTCTCTAAAAAAGGGTAGAAACACAGCTGTGAGAATTGCAGTGGTAAGACTGGTGGGCAGATCCATAAGAAAATCCAGCCATGCTGACAACATGGAGCCTGGCTCCCAGAGGGGCATAACCTGAGTCTTCTAGCTGTTTGCACTGGGATGAGTCTCCCATGGTCAAACTGTCTTGATCACAGTCAATGGGGAAACAGAATGTCTCCACCAATAAATGCAGGAGAGAGAAGCACAGTTTATTCACTTTAATTAAGAAAAACACACCTTTTTTGTATCATTTATTGTGATACTTAGGAATCTTTTCCAAAAAACTGAAAACAGTCACTATTCTAATAGTGAAATCTCATCTTCTCACTTCTTGTTCAAAGTACAAAGCTATTTCAATACAACTCCAAGAGGACGGGCTGCTAAATAGGATGCCTCAATCAATATTAAATCACAACTGCTTGTCAGGGCTTTAAGACCAAAAATATACACTTTGGTAACTGTGTTGTGGCCCCATTACATGGCAGGTGTAAACCATGGCTGCTAATGAGTTGTCATAAAATCATTCAAAAACAACAAAATAAATATATAAGTAGCAATTTTGTTTTGAAACAATTCAGAATGTAATTTCCTAAGTGGAATATTAAAAAAATTACTTTTAAATAATTTTCTGAAGGAAATGTGAAAAATATTTGCATATGCTACAATTAAGAAGGAAAATTAATATTAAAAGATTTTGTGCGCCTGCTAACACAATTTGTGACCTTCCAGCCGAAGAATGCTATGAGGTTTGCTTGAAGGTGAGACCAAAGTTTTCAAATACTTGTTTTCACTGGCAGACCCCTAAAATCTAAACATAATCAACTAAAAGTAGCCTGATTTTTATAAGACTGTTGAACCTTCAGTGGCTATAAAAGCTAAGAACAAACTTTATTCATTTTTTAGGCCAGAAAACCTTCAGAGCAGCTCATGAAAAATAAAATCAAATCACACGGTTACCATACCAGGCCAAGTGACATATCCAGCTAAAAATTCTCTTCCAGAAAGGAATCTTTTTTCAGCTGGGATAATACAATGTATGGAGGCTCTTTCTTTATCCTTAGCATTCTGCTAAATTTCTTCATTACTTGGCTTTTAGGAAAGGAAAGGAGCATGGGCATCTTTCTGTTTAAAATTAGTTGAATTTCCAGGTGCTGAATCTATCTGCTAAAGGTTTTTTGCTAAAAAGCCCTTTAGGATCTGGCATTTTCTCACTACAAAGATGCTTGGTGATGTATAATTATCATTTAAATTGCTCAGTTTTAAGGTCAGTTCTGGGAACTTTGGTTCTTTCTTGTAACCTGCCAGACACTATTGCCCGGTTTGGTAAATTAAGGGAAAAACAACTTCCTCTAGTGCTCAGTGGCACTGAGGATCTGGGAGTCAGGTACTCTGTTTAGTATGGGATGACAGCTTTTCTAATGTGCGCAGTTCTTCTCTAACATCATTTTAATTCCCTGTGCTGCTCTTACATGAAGTGCATGCATGAAGCAGATGTGCTTCTCATCTCCATGAGCCTTCATGGGAGAGTGAAAAGTCATTGGCTAAGCTTCACTGCTTGATTTGTATGCTATTTCATTGGAATTTTTGGTGCCTCATCCTGAGGAAGAACAGAGGCAAAATGCTCCAGGTCAGCTAATATACCTATGACATTTCTGGACAACTACAGACTAGAGTCCAATCTACCTATTTTGATGCTTTCTTTCTCCATACTTTGGAGATATTCTCTGGACTGCATAGAGGTCCAGAGGACAATTCAGTTTGCTTTCACCTCTTTAAGTGACAATACTGCAAGACAGTGGAAAGCCCTGGGTGCCACCACTCAGCAGGGAATCTGGTATGCCTGGCTGAGAAAAAGTTGTGTGGTGGTGACAGTAGCAATGCTGCTATTTTGTGCAGTAACATATCCAGCCAGGAAGAAGACCCTAGTCTCTAAGTTGTGCACAGTGGGAGGTGGATGGCACCCCTCCTGTCCACCCCAGTCTGTGCCCAACAGTGCTGGGACTATTTCTGCCTTCATCGCTGTCCGAGAGCTGCAAAGCCCTGGGCAGTGCTGGCCAGAACTGGCAGAGTCACAGGGCTGGCCAGAGAGAGAGGAGAAATCTAACTTTAGCCTAACCGTAAGGACTCTTAGCTGGAGGAAATCAAAACTGGGCTCCAGGCCCAGCTTCCTGGCAATCCTGTGCAATTTTCTTTAATTCATCAGTGGGGTACAGTGAAAAAGTCTATAGCAGGGACTGGCACCTAAGTCTTTTCCCTTGATCACTGGACACTCCTTTCCCCAGTTTTCACCTCATCCTTGGGAACTGCCTTTCAATCTCTTTTCTGTCCTGGAAATTTTTGCATTCTTTCCTGCAGACATAGCCCAGCTGCAAGGAAGAGTGCAAAAGCAAGCATTTCCAGGCTATCTCATATCCTAGTGGATATGGACCTCCCAGGAGGTAGGAAATAGGAAGGCTAGACTTAGCAGACATAAACTACAGCATCCCACTCTGGGTGAGCATTTAATTTAATTGCTAAAGAAATGGGCCAGAGACTGGTGACACCTCCACCACCATATACTGCTGTCATTGCTGCAGCCTTAATCACAAATTTGCACCTCTAGCAAAACGGCCATCATCTTATATTAAGGATGTCTGGTGGTGGTTGGTGACTATAGCTATGCAGCCATCAACCTTTCACTTTTAATGTACTTAGACACACGGCAACACAGACTTGGTGTGTACACAGGCTGTTCAGGACTTTGGATGCACTTCAAGTGTTAAAGTCTCATTTGAAGCAGGATTTGAGCTAGCTAGATCTTTGTGTAAATGGCTAAAAATGCTTTCTAGGTTTGTGCCTTAATATGTGATCTTTTTGACAGGATTCACAAGTATTGATCTGGGAAATGAAATACTCTTGAAATGTCTGGCTAGGAAAATGCAATGGCTTTAATTCAAGTCACAGAGATTTTCTCTGTTTCTTTTAAGACAGTCAGTCACCACATCTGGTATAATCCTTTGCGCTCTGGAATTAGAGATGGAGATAAGACTTTCCTGTGTTTCTTTCCAAGATCTCTGTTTTGAAAGTGACTGGTACTCTACCTTGAAATTGGAAAGTTTCTATTCAAAGTGTGGAACTTCAATTACAGGTAGTGGTGTCTTCTGTATATACATTCCATCTATCTTTATATCTGACCTTTCTGGTATTAAAAGAAGACTTACTAAGCATTGAATAGGTAAAGAACACTGAAAAAAATATGTAGGCACTTTGCTACAACTTTGTTTTTACTGCAGATTGAGTAAGTGGGAATGCAATGCAGATATTAATTACAATCCCCCTTTACTATGCAATCAGAACAATATAGAAAATACTTCCCACTTTCCTGGCAGTGGCCCTGATCCAGCAAAGCACTTAGATGTAGGAATAGTCCCATTCAAATGAGCAGGAATTTTATAGAATTAAAGTGTGTGTGAAAGAGGTTTTTGTATGTGTGTGAAAACACATATGTACACACACGCATAACCCAGATGAAATCTTTTTATTAAATTCTTAGAAGACAATTCTCTAATTTCTGAATTTAAGGATCTGATCTAAAAGGAGGCAAACATTGTTTTCATTACAGTGAGGCCTCTGCCTGTTTCATAGTACTCCTACTAACCCAGATGCAGCATCATGCCAGGGTGGCCATATGACCCCTGGAAAAGAGCTGGCTGGTGGAATGAGTGGGAAGAAGTTTGGCCATCCATGTAGACATGCCCTTAGTCATGCTGAGTGAATCACATTTTAAAGAAAAATATGAATTCCTAGATGAGAACGTCCAGTTCTTTCAGATTTACGATAGCACAGTCTGAAGTCAGATCCAAAATTCATGGCTGACTCTTCCCTAAAATGATCCAAGACAAAATTCTGGACAGAAATAAATATCCTGGAACTCTTAAGAGTTTGAGATCCAGACCAAACTTCTGCAACTCACACGCCTCTCCAAGGGATTACAAGGTATTTTTTAATTGAATAGCTGTTTTCTTCAAATAATGTAAAGCTTAAGAATTTGTCCATTTGCTTCGAGCTCTGTTTTGTCACTCGCGAGCAATCTATACCAACAGTCCTGGTCAGCCATCCAAGGTTTACAAATCCGGTTTTACATACCTCTTTCTCTTTCCTTGTCTCATGTTGAAGTAAGCATAAAAGTTCTGCTTGCTACTGAAGTGTAGGGAACTGGTGCTTGCAGTGGGGCTCAAAGCACATGGGATGTGTTGGTTTTGTTTGGGCCTTTTTTCGATCAAGAATGAAAAAGAAAAAATGTCCTAGGACTTATATCTGTTAAGGTCTGATTGGGCACCACCACAAAGACAGGGAGCAAGCATGTGTGATTAAGAGGCCAGCACTTTGGCTTCCTCCCTAGACAGCTTCTGATTAACAATATAGACATTCCCTTGCAGTCTTAAGGCCTCAATCCTCCAAAAGTAATCAGCTTTGCTTAATATTGCACATGGAAACCTGATGTATAACGAAATTGATGCAGTCAGGGCACCAACTGAAAGACATTGACTAAGAGAAGTGCAGTGAGGGAGCAGCTTGCTGGTGGTCAAAATCAATTGGGAATAGCACCAGGAACAAAATTCTATTCTTCTTAGCACCCTCACAAGTGACTCCTTAAATAAGCAAGTATTGTCGTCCTCTCTGATGAACACTGTCTAGAACTACTCCAGGTGGTTCTTTACACCTGGAAATGTGCAAAGATAAGTTCTGGAGTGGAACAGGTAGATAACTGAAAGAACATCCAGAGACTGAGAGACACTGTGGGTCATTAGACGAGAAAGCAGGAAAGCTGCCTTCTCACTTCTCTAGAAGAAAATCCTACAAGACCCGGTGAAGTCCCCTAATTCTGTAACATGTGTCAAAGTGTTAAGCACTGCAGAGGCTCCAGCCTAACAGCCACACTCAATGTGAGTAGTTAGGAGCTCTTTGGCCCATTCTTCACACTTTAGGAGGCCTCTCTCAAAGCAAACATACGTCAATAGTTTAGAGGCAGAAACTATCAAGTCATGCTGTGTTACTCAGAAACAGAGAGAAGAAACTGGTATAATGGGAAAAAGAAATGATCTCACCTGCCTAGTAGTAGAGAGACATTTCTCACAACATTTAATCTGAGAACTAGTCTTAGCCGCTGGCCATATCTATCATTCATCACTGCTTAATGAGAGAGAAATCGTCTTGCATTGGGTGCAGAGCTGTGCAACAGCAACAATAAACATTTTTGCACTTACAGTGGAATTCTCTTATCTTTCTTTTTTCTTTCTTTTGACATATTCAGCACCACACAGCAGGGAATGGTTTGGCTTTATATAGAGCTGTATACTCACTGTGTGCTTTGCAAAGTAATGGATTAGTATAGTAGCAACTCTACAGTTGTGCTGCTTGGACTGTCAGCTCAGCAAGGGCTCACTGGTGGATGTGGAGCCGATGGAGATGAGTAGTGCTGGTCAAGGCACCACAGATATCCTTCTTCAAGCTTTTCAGTGGTAATTTAGCAGCAGGATGAAAATATGAATAGTTAAAATCCCACTGAACCTTTGTAATTCTTTGCATTTGAAAGCTGTTCTGAGACTTGGCGCAATGAACAGATGACTGGTTTTCAAACAAGCTAGTTCAGATACTGTTTCATTTTAACTGGAGTAGTATCAGGGTCCATGCAGACCCACAATTATCTGCCTCTCTATGATAATCCTATGGCACAATATATGTCCATGAAGGGTCCTGTTTTTTCTGCTGCCTTACTCAGGACATAAGGTGAAATGTCATTTTTGTGTCTGAGTGTGCTTGCAATAAGTAGTGCGTCTTCCAAAGTTCTCTCTGCCAGGGCAGTCAGAGGAATGACAGCCTCATGCTTTCGTAGAAGGCCACCTGGAAAAATAGCAGAAATGTAAACGCTTCTTAAAGCATGCATCCCACCTTGGGAAGGCTAGAGAATCCAGAACAGTCACAGGCTCTTTAGGAAGATGACCTGACCTGCCATGTAGCCTATGCTGTCCCCCCAGAGCATAAGGATCACAGTGTTTGCCAGGTGTGTGGTCCACCTAGACCAAAATAGAAAGGGGCAATTAAATAAAGTGCAAAGTAAAAAAGGATTCTTTCTCTCCCAAAATCTACACTTTTCTAAGGAGAGTGTGGAAAAGGGGGTCAAGAAACAGTAGTTAATCTAAAAATCACATGCAGTTGTGGAGCGGAAAAGTTGCTACCAAAAATGTCACCCTTCCTCCCAAATGTGAAGTCTCTCATACTAAGGAAAGGGGTGATGTGGAGCTTTGGGAAAAAAAGGGTACTATTAATAAGCTGGACTTCCTCCCCTCTCTTTTTCCCTAGGAGAGTTCTTAGAAAAGTCTGAACTGCTTTTGATTATATTGAAAAGAATCAACCTGAGGCAAACACTCAGCATGGAAAACCTTTCTTCATATCATCAAAAGTTTGCAGAATTACAAGAAATGGGAAGCAGAACATTTTAATGGAAAGCATTGGCTTAGACTAGTAGTAAGCAGTGTTAGCTTCCCTATTGTTTATCTATGGATGAGATTACAAATAATCACATTTCTAAGTACAAATTATGGCACATGCACAGCTGCTGCTCCAAACCCCCTTGAAGTCCATACAAGCCTTTCCAATGATTTCACTGAATTTTGACTTGGATGAAGCCCAAGGGGCTGAATTTGTTAAAGCAGCTTAAGACAGGAGAGTGTTACTTTGAGCTAAAATTTGCAAGGTAATTATAAAAATAGTTGGCCGTTGAAGTAATGGCCAGGGAAACCACTGGTTGTTAATGAGAATAGCAATGAGCTTAATATGTCTACCTAGAGGTAATAAATAAATCAGCCTCAGATTGAGAGTATGGGTAGCTACCTGAAGCCAGAGTAAAAGAAGCTCTGACGTTCTTATATATGCTGTATAATAGGGACTCAATTTGATAAGGATTTTTGAGATTTGGCTAGAAACAATGGAGCTTTAATAGTTGAGTGCATTTTTATAAACCCTCTTAAATTACTGTTATTTGAATATATTACAGGATTACATGCACCAGCCATTGTTACAAGACAAGATATTGGACTTAAAAAAAAAATTCTGTTAAGACTCCAGTCTCACATTGTTTGACTCAAAGCAGCAAAACTGAGATCTTTGTATGTTCTGCTCCTATACATCTTGTATGTGCAACACTTTTGAACTTTAAGGTGATTTTCATCCAATTCAAATAGCTTGCTTCCTTTATCCTATAAATTTCAATATGTTTTGATCATACTAGTGGAATAGCACAAATTTCTTCCAGCAGATAAAGCAACTCCTTTAAATTCTTGTGGGTGTTAAATGTCTACTACTCCAGTGCTAGCAGTTATAAAAACTAAGCTATGTTCCACCTTGAAATGCTTCCATTTGAAATTTCTTCAAGTCTGTTTTACGGTGAACAGGTTATTTGGCAGTTTTTCCTTTTCATTGCCTGTATAAATTCATAGACTGTGTGCCTAATTCCTGTCTGAAGGCAGTGCAGATCTCACCCTGAAGCTGTCTGGAACTGATTTTTTAGAGCATCAACTAAGGTGTGGTTTGCTTGTACTGGGGTTACCAGAGGGAGCTCCTCACCATTACCAGTGCAGTGCCCAATTCCTCCTGTATGTTTTTTTTATAGATTGGCAAAAGTAGAGTTAAGTAGTGGCCAGCAGTATCCCTTATCTATCTCTTCACTTGCCAGACGCAGATGAAGAGAGCCTTTCTGCCGTATCCCAACACTGCAAGTTTGGGTGTCATTTATAAGCCACTGGTGCTTGGTCTGTCCTTTGTGGGGACATGCAAGAGTTCTTGGAGCTAAGGCAGGGAATAGGAGGGAGTGGAGCCAGTCTATCTTTCTGGAAAAATGAGGGAAACTCTGTGTATCCAACAGATGCTGCAGCCTTTGTCATGAACATGACAAAGGAGACAAATTCAGACCTTCTTGCTCCCAGCTGAACCTTAAACCAACCCTCTTTCCTTCTTCTCTGGTAGTCTCGGCCCACAAACAGAGGAGTACTCGTGTCCTGGAGTTGTCCTTTTCATTTGTGAGTCTTAAACACACTCCCACAGTCAGAAACACAGAGATTACTAAATCAGGCATGTTCTCTTTTTGTAGGTGGGAGAAAGAAATGGGAAGGAAGAAGATGTACCTGGAGACAAAGAGGGGAAAAGCTACAGAGCTAATTTAGGAAGGATGGCTTACTTAGCACAGCATGCAAACACTTACAGGGACAGCATGCGGAAACACTTACCATCCTGGGGTGGAAGAGAGACCTCATTCAAAAGCACATTTTCAGAGCAGGAAATGAGGACATAGAGATGTCCTTCTTCCCTTGTACCTAGAGTAGTTCCCTCTCAGCCATTTTCCACCTTCTCTCCCATTGTTTTTTTTTAGGGGCAATAGTTAAGGTGGGTCAGAGAGAAAAACCTAACAATTAAGATGGCTCAGGTGATAAAAGCTATGCTGCTTCTATTCTCCTCTTCAAAGAAATGGGTCAATGTTGAGAAGGGTTGAGGCTGGTGTTGGAAAGGGATCACCTTTCTGCACCTACCCCTAGTGAGGCAGATGGGATGTGAGGCTCCTTGGGAGGAAGAGATCTTGACTTGGCCAGCCTTTCCCATGCAAACTGGCCCATCTCATTGCATATATAGGATGTCTGAAAGAAAATAGGTAAATTCCACAGCTGTTGAGGGGCACTTGGCACAGCATGGTGAGCAGCACAGCCACAGCAAGGGCAGCCTTGAAGCTTGTTGTGATCCCTCTTCCAAGGGAGCATGCTGCTACTGAAATATCTGCCGCCTCTCAGATGGGCTGGGTTGTTGGAGAAGCAGCAAGGATGTGGTTGAGTAAAACATTTGGGGCAATAGGATTCAGGAGAAAGACATCTTAGGAAGATAGGTCTGATTTGAATATTGCTGAGCAGCTGAAGCGCAGAGGCACCAGTATAAACAGTGCATCTTTGAACACCCAGCTTTCCCCTTTCTCCTCCAATCTACACAAGCATAGCTCACATGTAGAGCAGAGAGGAAGCCCTTCCAGCTGTCTGCCTGGCATGTTCAGAGTGAAGCAGAAACAATTTTGGCTTTCAATTTCTAGAAAACCCTCAGACTCCTTGAAAAAAAATAAAAGAGACCCATTTGTAGCTGATCAGTATGGGAGCAAACTCAGAGTTATCTTTATTAATAAGTAATAATACTACTGGTCTAAATGCATGTGCTGTGGAGATAGCCAGTGTCATTCTGCTCCATCATCTTTCTGATGCTAAAAGGACATGGTAAGGGACTGTGTGATGTAATACTGCATCCAGCATACATTGGTATTATTAATATTGCATTGCGAAAAGCCTTTATCAGCTAGATTATAGCAGCAGTGGCGGTAACACTAGAAAATGCCAGAGTGTTATCAGTACAATAATAATTATCTAATTGTGCCCCAGAACTATGCTGTCATTAAAGGGGGCTCTGAGATACAGAAAAATTCAGCGGCTGAATTCTGAAGAAATTCATTTGGCCAAAGTCCCTCTCATCAGTAACCTATTTTTCTGACTAGTGAGGAAAGAGGCTGACGATTTTTCTGCTCTGCTCATTTAAGGATCACCTCCAAAATAATGCCCTCTATGAAAAATTTCAATCAGGTTTCAGACCTTATCATAATGCGGAGGCAGCTCTTCTCAGGGTCAGCAACAATTTACATATGTATAGCGCGCTGATCACAACCTACTGTCAGCTGATTTATTTTTGGATTTCTCATCTACTTTTCACAGGACAGACCACACAGTCTTGAGCTCAATTTGAGGAAAAGAGACTGTACAATTTCCAGCATGGCTTCCTATATGTGTTCAGCCCTGACATTGCCACATCCACCAACTGATTTAGCGAACAAGGTGCGATTATTTACCCTTTTTTATTCCTCCCACAGCTTTGCCTACCAATTTCCTGAAAATCAAAGCTTTGGGTCATGCTTTAGTGGAGGTAATATCTTTTGTATTGGCAAGTAAGCAGCAGTAGGACTGAGCTGTGTGTAAAGCTCAGCTGTGTGTCTCAGACCACTGACACCAAGGTTAATGCGTCTCTGAAATCCTCTCCTATCAACCCAAAGCAACGTGCTCTTTGGATCTTTCACTTAAACAGCATAGAAACAGGGCTGCATTTCCCTCTTTGCTTCATAATTGTTATATTGTTTGTCTCCTTTTCCTTCTTTTGCACAATTCAGCTGGAAAAATAGGATCATGCCACGGAAGACTGGGTTCCTCTTCTTGAAATCATTGTGTGCTTTTATGAAATACCATCAAATATGAAGTGCATAACCATAACTGAAAGAAGGATAGGATCCCAAAACATCTTACTTCTGCCTAAGTTTGACTCATGAAGCTTGTATTCCTGAAAAACGGACCATTTCAAGCCATCTAGCTGGGGCATGTAGACTCATTTTCCAGCACCCCAAGTACAGAAGAAACATGGCTCCCATGTAGGGCCTTAATCCCGCTGCTGTCACTGAGAAAAATAGTTAAAAACTGCCTTCCTTATTTTTGAGGGTCTGGGTCTTGTTTATGTGAATTAGTACTCAGAACTAAGAACTGAGCCAGGTGAGTGCCCAGCAGCGTATGCATATAACAATGCTTGCTGGCATGAATGGGGTTGAGACAAGCATCTGCCATTAAGATATCTTTTCTGTGTCTGGGTCTTTGCTTTTCTTTGCCTCATTTACACTTCTGCAAAAGGGAGGTGATGACTGTGAAAGGCACTTCGGGGGCTGAGAAAGCCAAGGGCAATTTTTTTCCTCTTTGCTTCAACAAAAAGTCGCCTGACGGAAAATAGAAAAGTTTTCCCTCAGAAATCCTCATCTTTGTGACACTTGTCAGTGATATCAAGCAAGACATGCCTTGCATTACCCAGTGTACACAAAGTCTGATCAATCCCATTAACTTCAGGATCCTGCTTATATGTTTAAATTTGAACGTGTCCAAGTATTGTGCTAAACTGGAATAGTGGTGCTCTACTCATAAAGCTAAATTGGTTTTATGGCAGGCTCACTTAAGCTTTTTGAATCCATTTGGAAAACAGCAGCCTAACCTGGAGTATTTTCCTTTTTGTTTCCTGTATCTCTTTGAGCTAGGTAAGGATACAGGCAGAGGAGTCTTTGTGACCATGCAGCATCCGAACACAACAGGTCAGATGCTTTAACACTGTAATACAAAAAAATATCCCATTAAACCAGTTTGTCTGACTTTTACTTTCCCTGGTTAAACCTCACTTCTGTTTCTTCTTTTTCTGTTTCATGACAGCACCTCAGGACTTCCTTCAGTCATGACAGACATCTCTCCCTTCTGAGAGAGGATTCCTACTTTGAAGAGACTGAGGTCTAACAGAAGATGATGCAGCAAAGATGCTGTCATGGGTTCAGCAGTAGCAGTCATTTTTTCTCCTTAGTGGCTGGTGCAGCACTGTGTTTCTAACTTTCAGCCTGAGAACAGTACTGATAATACCCATGTTTGTAGCTAC
>WYDI02022328.1:0-19376 GCA_009867235.2 Psittacus erithacus
TTATACCTTAGTTACTGGACTGTTCTTATCTCAACCCGTGGGAGTTACATTCTTTCAGTTCTCCTCCCCATCCCTCTTGGAGAGGCAGGGAGGAAGGAAAGGGAGTGAGAGAGCAACTGCGTGGCTGATTTGCCGACAGTTTTAAACCATAACATTATGCAAAAGAACTAATAGAACTAATACTTTCTTGCCTCACATAGCCACTGCAAGGATAATCACTGCAACATTTTGATTCCTTAGTGAGGCCCATAAAAGCACCTCTCTGAATCTCAGTACTTTATAGAGATGGTAGGCACTGTAAAAGACAGAACAACTCATTTCTGTAGGATCAATTACAATTTGTTAAAACAAACAGAGAAAAAAAAAAAGTTCCTCCAAACAAGAGAATAGATTACATATTCTTTCTTTTTTTAAGTGACAATATATTGAATTTTACTATTCTGTGTAATAAAATTATGCTACAGTTGCCTTATCTGGCAGAATTTTACATTCAGCTTGCTGAAGAAGGAATGATGCAGTTCAGTGCAATTCAGAACCAGGCCTTATAATAGCTTTCAGACATGGCAAAAGAAGCATTGCAATGAACATGTTAAACTAGCAAATAAAGTAAACCAATCTTCTTTGTGTCCCACATGAATGAAGAACATTTTTGGCTCTGTCTTTTGTTACACAAAAAAGCCAAAATTATTGTTTCTGGCATAGATAACAACTGTGTTATTGCCCTTTAACTTTCTGATAATACCAAATTCGTCTGTCAGCATAGAAATTACTCAAAATAAGTATTTTTCTTATATGCCACAGTAACGCATACCTTTACTAAAAAGAAATTCCCTGTAAAAGTGGTCAGTGTTTCAAGTTTTCAGCACCTTTATTGCAGTTCTTAAACTGCACGAATGCTGTCTGCCAGAATTCATTAGGCTTACAGAGGAATCTCCTGATTCTGCGAACACTCATTGATTTTTTTTTTCTTGGACTCTACCACTGGCATCAGTTAGAATTAAACCAGCAGCAGTTACCTGCTGTTGAGCTGATACAACTGGATTTGACAAGCAGGAGCTATTAACTAGCTTATATAGCAGTGATGAAAAGTGTTCTCAGATTCTAGAAGATATACATTGCACTAATAACCTCAGTGAGATTTTTTTATTTGCTTGCTCTTTGATATGTTATGCTTCAGTTCTCATATCAAGAAAAAAATCCTATTATTAGAGCAATTCAACTGCCCTGCACCATTTTTTAAATTGTAACCCTTAATTCACATATGCTATAATACATAAATATCTATAGGCTGAAGTTTTTTGACACAGTTACTTTTGTTAACTATCCAAACATCTTGATACCCTGATGAAAATATCTTTCCTTCCTGCATTACAAAACACTGAAAAACTTGCACTCTTTTCAGCAGAGTAATTCTACATCAACACCAAGATACAAGAGAAAAAAAGACTCGTAATCAGTTGATAGCCACAGCTTACTCAGACATGACTGCTGAAAAGCGACATCACCAGAGAAATTTGAATAGAACAACCACTGCTGAATGGCATAGTGTCATTGCCAGGGACTACTACTCACTGCCATAGTCACAGGGAGAAAAGGTTTTAATAATTAGAACACATTTATTGACATTATCCTCTAAGACACTGGAACAGAAAATTCTCTGTCATCTTGCCTCACCTTAAGCTTCTTCAAAGGACAAGTGGAACTAAGCACCAGAAAAGCGCTTTTGAAGAGAAGTAAAGAAAAATCAAAAGCTTGGTGCACACATTCCTGACAGGACTAATTCTTATTCAACCAGCACAGAAAACATCTCTGCTTCAATTTATGTGCTATTCATTTTGTATATAAAGGCTGTATGCAAACATATAAAGAATTCTGAAGGTTATTCACTTTGAAAGACAAATGAGGACTTCTGCCACAGAAAGCAGAAGGTATAACAAAAACTTCTTTTCATTTGCTTTTCGCTTTTCAGCTTAACAGGTAGTCAGACTAACATGACATGATTTCAACTCTTACACATTTTAAGAAGCCACTTCAGTTTTGTGTAGCAGATTGCAAAATATTATTTAAATGACCTGCGTTTTCTAAGAACTAGATTTGTATAAAAAGATAAAACGTCACAGTAAAAAGACATAGGGGAATACTTGTATTTCCTATCTGTCTGTCTTTGGCAGCCACGTTTAAGCACAGGTACCACTGCAGTTCAAGGGCTGTAAATGACAAGCTTGCCTGGGAGGTTTCAGTGAATGTGATTAGGTCCCCTCCCACCCCCAAACTGGCCTGAGCACAGACTGAGCTGGATTCTCTCTCACCTGATGGCCCAGAGAGAATCACATTGGCAGCTTGGAAAACTGAGTGTGCAGTCTGCAGCACAAGCTCAGTCCCCCAGCAAACAGGACAGTAAGTATAGCTGCAGCCATACATAGTGTAGGCATTCAGTACTTAGGCCAAATTTAGAGTTCAGGCATCCTCTGAGCGGCTTGTAGGAGGACTGAGCAGGATCATCTCTTTTCAAGGATCTTTTTAAGGAAAATCTTCTGCCAGCTACACGTGCCAGAAAACAGTGCCATTCCACAGTTACCACAAAATGGTACACAGTATGAGATCTTGAAAGACATGAATTTTTGCAACACTATCACAAATCTCTTTCTATCTGGATGTTTTTCTCACCATCACATTAGAATGCTGTCCTGCACAACAGTCTTAAATCTTTTGAATATAGGATTATTACTAACATAGCCACATTCACTAAACAATTAGTTCATTGCTACATGAAGTACTGCAGATGTTTACATTTTACATACATGGAGTAATATTTATATATTCACTAGAAGAAATAATTTTTAAGAATGTATTTTTCTTATTTACAACTGAGTTGTTCCTTGATCATATTGCTGCCCATCAAATTGTCCAAACACCTTTGAACAGTTAAATGAGTCACTTCTGGGGACAAGACCAGTATAAAGCCTTCTCACTGTTTTCTCCTAGATGAAGAACGTCTGTTACTGTCAGTGTTGCCCACAGACGAATGATGTGCCGTGCTGTGTGCAAGCAGCCTCCAACCCAGAACCCTGTGTCTGGCAAAGGCCAAAAGTGGGTAACTAGAGAAAAGCATAAGGTTAGAGAATGTGCAGTTCACCACATAATTTCCAAGCCCCCAGTGATCTGTGGAGTCATTGGTAGTGACTCTGCAGTTATTAGTCTTCAACAGATTGATTTTTTCATTAACTTCTTCACTCTCTTTTCACACAAATGAAAAACTATACATCCACAGCAACCTGTGCATGGAGCTACCTATTTCACGTTTATACATTTGTGAGGAATCACTTCCTTTTCTTTGCTCTCAATTTGCTACCTGTTGGCTTCATTTGATACCCCCATCTTGAACTGGTGAAGGAGGAATTCCTCCTCCTTTAGCCTCCCCACTCTGTTCTAATTATTATGGAGACTACCATATCTCCTCCTCTACGTTTCTCTTACAGCCTAAGGAAAGCGATCTGACTCTGTCGTTCCTCACCAAGGAGGCAGTCTAAAGGCACTGCCTGCCTTTGTATCCTCTTTTCTCTTCCCAGTTCTTTGGGACATGCCTTCTTTGTGACCACAGATAAAAGATTCATACACAGTGGGATGTACAGGCTCACCATAAATTTAGCTACGAATCCTTATTAATGACATTTATTTTCTTCTGCCGCTGCTAAGAACTTTTAACATGCAATTTGCTTCTTTTGGCACTCACCACACACTAAGCAAATGTGCATACTGCTATTATAAAAAAATATCTAATTTGAGAGAGGTTCCTCAGAGCACAATAATTTATTAATGAAGTTGGAATCATTTCCCTCCTCCCCCAGCATATAACACTTTATATAAAATTTAATCTCTTATTTTAATCCTATTTCGTAAGGTCCTTTTCCCATTTTTCCCATTCAGCCTTTGTCTTTACTAACTCAGCTACTTCAATACGAACAGCAAACACCACCACCTGGATATTCACACATTTTCCCAGTTTATTTATGATTCTGCTAAATAACATAGGTCCCAGGCTCAATCCTTACTGATACTGAATATAACACAATAGTGTCCAGGATGAGATGTAGGAATATTTATTTCAGTAGTCAGTTAAGTATTTTCATGACATTAGGAGTGAATAATCCATCTATTTTTTTATCAAGCAGTAGCAAGGTCATAATGTCACATAAATTCAACAGTATCAATAACAACTTTAGCTTACATGTTCAAGACCTAACAGTTAAAATAAATACAATATACACAAAGAAACAATCTCTGTAATTAAAGCTGGCTCTAGAAGATGGGATTTTTTTTTCAAAGCTTGGCTTTATTCTCTACACACTTTTTTTTCTCTTGGAAATACAAGAACAACTACTGCACACAGGTGCACACACAAGACCCACTGTACTTCTGAAGTATTTTTACTTTTTAAGACAATACTGCCATTGCTCAATCCATAACATTTTTGGCTACCATCACTGGAGGCAATAATTTCAGAATACATTGAAGAACAGGTATTTGAGCCTAGAGGAAGAAAAATGTCATCATTTAACTAGCTGATGGAAAATTATAGTGGCAAGAGAACAGCTTGCATATGGTGATATCTTGTATAGGGCATCCCTTGCAATTCTGTGGTAGAAGTCCCACCAGTTCTAAAAGGATCAAGATCTCTACTGCTTCCATTATTCTCTATCTACACACCCATATTGCCACAATTTCTGAATTTGTATAAAATGGTTCTCTCTTGCCATCTTGCTTCTTGAGTATTTCTCTAAAACTTATCCCACCTATCCTATTTTAACCTGGCTTTCTCCTACACTCTTATGCATTTTTTACTGCAACAAGGATCAACAGGATTGTTTTTTTTCTTGCACATATTTATGAAACAAAACTTTATTCAAAGAAAATTAAATTTAACCTAGTAACTAATAATTAAAAGTATATTAGGTTTACTTTCAGCCTGTGTCAGTGCTGATGAACATTTTCTTCACTCAGAATTATGTCTTTCAGCTTTTTTCTTCCCTTTTTCACCTTGTATGAGATATCAGCTCCCCAGTCTGGACATGGAGAGAAATGCCATCCAGCAGTATTGAATTAAGAGCTTTTCTCCTCATTCATCCTCTCTTGCCTGTGTATCACTATAACATATATATCGCTGCTGTGCAGCGGTCATCGAACATATGCTTCTGGAACCACACAGTGAACTAAACAAAGGAATGTATCAGAGTTTAAAAATAATCCTGGAGAGAAAAGGACAATTTTCAACAAGCTTGTTTCTACGCTTGAGATCATCTTCTACCCTTACAGACTGTGGCACCAGCCACTAAGAAGGAGAAAAAATGACTGCTACTGCTGAACCCATGACAGAGACACATAATCTCTGGTTTGTAAGTGACTGTACATTATTGGATTATTTGAGATTTTTTAATCTATATTTAGATAGAGTAAATGTTGAAGAACAACTGGCAACTGGGAGACAGAACTACACAATAATGTTGGTATAACAAAAATATATACTAGTGCTGGTACATTTGAATAATATTTATTTTTATGTAATATTATTCCCTAGGTTTCAGTCTTGTCACATTCAACTTTTTTTTTGTTAAGACCTTTTTTGACTTTAATGCATGTTGGGGTTTTTTTTCAGGTTTTTCTTTCAGGTATTAAAAATGTAATCTAATCTGTATTACATATAAATTATTATGCAGCAAATAAAAGGATCATCTATGAAAGCAGCTCCTTTCATTAGACTTCAGCCAACACATGCAGAAAATGTAAGCTTTTGGGTACACAAGGTTTATTTCAAATCAGAAAAGAAGCTGTGGAGTTCAAAATTAACTATAAACTGGGTTCATTGCTCAGAATTTAATTGCGTATGGAACAGACCCTCTGTAAGGAGTAAGGTAGTTATAGCTTTTGCAGCAGAGTGGATGTCAGGTACGGGGAGAGAGAAAGAAGGATAAGGGGACGGTTATCTCAAGAGGGAGAGGAGAGACAGTAGCTTACAGTCTGTGGTACATGGAGTTCAGTGAGCTAAAGAGTATGTGCCATAAAACCACCACCTGCTCTTAGTCCATCGCTTTCCCTATTAGGTAAGAGTTACAAATTGTGGTTTGATACATATATTTAAGATGCAAGGGGTTTTGACACCTTAGAACATTGGCTGTGTTTTATTAAAACAATGAATTTAAATGATGTAAGTATTCACTTTTTAACATCTAATGTTAAAATTTTAAGTAGAATTATGAAACAAATTTCATGATTTTAAATGTATGAAACTCGCTGTTCTCATATTTCTGCAAAGTGTATATATACCAAATCAGCATCCCTCCAAAATGACCAAAAGCAACAAAAAAGTCCACATTGTGAAAAAACAGCTTGTCTCATAGATATGAAATCCTGAGCTTTAAACTAGTCTGCTATCATTTAGCAATTCTTTCATTAATATTTCTACAATTTGACTTTTCCTAGTGGAAATTTGTACTTTCTGTAACATGTTTGACTGAGATTTTATGCTATCCCCTTACTTTTTAACACCTCATGTACTGCAGCAATCATAACTTTTATTCAACTTCTGAACCTCCTTCTTACTTTGGTTTACACATTGTAACCCAAACAGAGAAAAGCCTAAAGGTATTTAATACTTTTCCACATTTTGCTGCCTTGTGATTTCTATTTAATTTCTTACTTGTCACTTTGATGCCTTTCCAGACTGGAGATCTTGCAGTCTCAACTACTATCAGTATTTTGCTTCTAATTTTCCCCGCTATGCGCTACCTAAATAAATCAATAAATAACTGAAGCCACTAGATCAGTAGAAACATTGTTGTAAGTTGCTCATCTCTACCACTCATGACAATAAAAATAGGTTTTTATATACCTTGTAAAAAGATAAGATTACAAAAGTAAACATTACATGGCAGCCTAACTTTCTCATGGGGGTTTTGTGTTTCCATGGCTCTACTTCCTTTTTAAACTTTCACATGCAGCTGTCAAAACTGCTTTGTGTCTCGCGTACTTTATGCAATATACAGGATGCAAAGCTTTTAAAGTCATCACTTTTTTCACCAGCCAGATGTAAGTGAGAGAGACAAAGGTCTCAACTCAACACAGCAAGATAAGAAGCCTGGATTTCTGCCACCAGTTCTGATTCCTCTTACACCTTTTTTTTTTTTACCATTTCATTTCTTCTCGTCAGTTTTCTTATCTGTAATAAATTGTGACAATGCTTTTACTTGAAAATGTGAATGATACAAACTCAGTCAGTTTAGAAAAACAGGCTAACATGATCACACTTGGTCATACTTTAAATTATTGTCTAAGGACCACTAAGGCAAGAATTTCAATGTGATGTCTGCTGACAGTGGTGGGTATATGAATTCCTGTGGGTTAAAGACAGATATACCGAACGAGCTCTTTTTTATGAATACTATTTGGAAGATCTTTCATATTAAAATCATCCAGAAATGAGTAACTGTGATGTCCTGCATCACTGGAGTCAATTAACACATTACTAGCAGTGGCTCCTGAAGTAACTCATCTCCTTGAAGATGGCACTGTGCAAATGTTTAATGGTAATTATATACAGGTCTCTGTCTATCTTGTTACTTCAGTTGTGGGCATAGAATCTGGTAAAATAGAAAAAGTCTTATGACAGCTTTAAATAATATACTATTGTGACACTCTTAGCAAAAATCTAGTAAAAATACTATTTAAAAAAATAATCAGATTTATCAGGGTGCAGTTATGAGCAGACACTTCAGCATTTTTTTTCCTTCAAAAGGTGGTAGCTTTCAAATTCACTGCATGTATTTCTCTTCCTTAATTTTTTCTTTCAACTTAACTCAGTGCTTGTGAATAACACTAAAATGATAGCCACAACACTAAATTTGTTTGTCTGAGAACAGGTCCTGTACAAGCAGTGCAAAATTTCCTTCACAGACTGCCCTATCATCCAGACACTCACCCAAGAGGGAAAATGTAAAATCGGAGTATGCATTCAGAAGGAGGTGTTGATTTAAGCCTGATGGAAGGTCATCAATATTAATATAATTATATTAAAAACTATCCATTATAAAACACACAAATGAATTCTATGCTTGTATTTCAGATGCAAAGGATAAATTATGAGTTTTCAGAAAAGTACTCTGTTCTGGTTACAGATATAGAGCTCTACTTCCCCCAAATCAGCACTGTTTCTGCCCTGATATATGGGGAAACCTCTGAAGGTGATGAGGCTTCCTCAGACTGAGTCAGATGAATGTTATTATATGCCTCCTGTTCTGCCATAGGGCAGTCATGACTATTACATTTTTCAGCTGGTGAGGATCATAGCAAAAAAGTAACTGTAGTAGCTTGTACGTGAGCATATATAATGTAATAGAGGTTTAAAGAACAAAATGTTGCAAAACATGTAGGTTATTAATTACCAAGATAATACCTGGCAAACTGAGAATATTTAGTTCTTTGCACACTGGAAAGCAGAAGATTAATGGCTATTACGAGGAAGAGGACTTTGATATCTTTTGCTTTGCATCCAGTCTGTGTCAGTACAAGTTGTCACATGCCTGTCTCTGAGAGCCTGAGGAAAGACAACAAAAATCCCTACTAAGAGCAACTGTGCAGGTGTACAACACAAGAAAGATGCAATAAATTTACACACTAGGAACACAAATACACACATAAAAAAATGGAAGCATGCTACATGTATAACAAATAAACTTTTGCTAGTATTATCTTGACAATGAAGAACCTATACTGTTCTCATCTATTTTGTTCTCTTGAACTTTCATTTTATTATGCTGCCTCTGAATGTCACTACTGAAACTCTACAATAAAGAAAGGTTATGAAAACATCTATAAAGTTCTGGCGGGGTTGCACCCCCTTGAGCTACCCCTGCATAGGGGCAATTAAAACTGTGACATTACTAGTGGTTATAACCTGGGTTGGGACATGGCCATGCTTGAGGATATGACACTTTGATGACTTCTGTCACCATTCAATGAGGACCGAGCTTTAGCACAAAAGAAGAATAATGAACTTTTTTATCCTAATTCACACATATGCTGTTTTGTCTGTGCTGAAGCTTCTCAGTACCAGGAAAACACATGAAGGACAGTAAAGTACATGAGTACGCCTTATTTCAAAGAAAGACTTCCAGCATCCCTTCAATCTTCATGGGTTACATAGCAACACCATATTCCAATTTTGCTTTTTAGTCTGGGTCTTCTTATGTATATGCCTACTAAAGGGGTTTATCTTTTGTTTGGTAATCTGAGGAAATTGTATGGATCTTCCACCTTATGCAAGCTGAGGATTTCCAAACTTTGATTTAATATTCAAGTTAAATGCCTTTAATATGTCAACATGAAGCACTATTTCAAGATCTCTCACTGTGAGCTAGCCTAATCCCTATCAGTTTCTAAACTATATTTTGATTTTCAACCTGACACTTCTTGAGATACTTTTCTAAAAGCAGACATAAAATGAAATGAGTGGATTGGCTGGTAACAGCTGACAGTATTGCTGTAAACCTGTGTTCTCTAACAGGTGGCTTCCAAAATTAACTAGTCATCTCTAACTGTTTAGAGAAATTGTCAGTTGATTTAATAGACACATTATAATCCTATTTATAAATTACTGTGGCATTAATAGTGCAGCAGTTCTACAGGAAGAAGATAAAAATCCTGAGATTTCAAGTCAAATGAAATATCCTGCACTTTATAATATAATTTCTATTACTTTAAATTATAGCACAACAGTATTATAAAAATAATTACTTTGATAATATATGATTTGGAATAAAGCTAATTTATGGTAAATATAAAACAAATTTATCTATAAATTAATTGCACTTCATAACTTAAAAATTTTCTGTAATTTTTAAAAATTAAATATGATCTAAAGATATTCATTAGCCACTGCTGACTGTATTTCAGTTGACAATGTTTTGAATTTATATTAAGCATGCCTTTCACTACCTGGATTTCAAAGAGCATATTTTGGCTAAAGAACTGCTCCCATTCAGTGCTTTACTTTCTTTGAGAGCTTTGTGTAAAATGAAGGGAAAACACTAACCTCTCCCTCTTGGGGGATTATTTGTGGAGTTTTTGGTTGGGTTTTTCTTGTTGCAGTTTTGGGTTTTTTGTTTGTTTGGGGTTTTTGGTTGGTTGGCTGGTTTGATTTAGGGTTTGATTTTTGGTTTGGTTTGGTTTGGTTTTGGATTTTTTAGGGGCGCAGGTAGGTGGGTTTTTTTGAAGTGATTATACAAAGAAGACTTATCCAAAAACTAGGAGGTTCTTTTTTTCAAGTGTATTGAAGCAAATAGTTAATATAGATGAAATAAGTTGTAATAAACATTGAAAGGATTCTTCGCAGGTAATAAACATTGTTGGAAAAAGAAAGATCATCTGGAATGAATTGCATTAGTTTGTATGCAGATTTTTTTACTTTATATTACTGATGTACTAATTAAACATCCTAATTTATTTTATCTGTCAGCACCAAGATCCTTCCCTCTATCATTTTATTTATTAGGTGACAGGGTTATACGAGATCTTGTCAATAAACATCACTATTGTGTGTGCTACACTGCAATTAGATCTTTCCTTATTTTAAGAAAGTGTCTTTTCTACAACTTGAAACAGTTCCAAAAAATCTAGAGTTAAGAACACGCCAGGTAAATCTGTGATGTGATAAGAGTTATTCCTCATGAAAATATCCCATTACTTCTGAAGTTGCTTATAAGTTTAAATTCAAATGAATTGATAATAGTCAGTTCTGTCCAAAAACATTAATTTTGGCAGCTTACAACGAACTCTAAATGACTAGTCAGACTACCTTAAAGGAATAAAGACCAATAAATTACAGTGGTGCAGCAATAACATCTCTGTCTTCTGAGGCAAAAAGCACAGCAATTCCCTGTACTACAGCACTGAATATGATTAGAGTCCCCATTTGCACCAGAATGAAGATAGGTGTTAGAGAAAGTGTAATTCATATCAACCAGAGTCACAAAGATGCAGTTTTTCATTATGTGACCCACCATTCTTCAGACTTTAAAACACTTATTATCTTTGCAGTATACACGTACTTCTTTGTAAATTGCTTTAACTAATATGCCTTATTGCTGAAAAAAATGCCTACAAATGTTATACCCGTGTACATTTTTGGCTGATTTGTCAAATCTAATGAACCACATGTAGTCTTTTTCTGTTTTAATTATACGTCCTTTACTCAGAATAGCTTCCAGGAAGGGTAGGAGGCAAAATTAATTTTCTGTTAACTTTATTTATATTTAGAAGAAAACAAAGAAAAAAATAACTAACACAAGCACACTCCCACCTTTTACATTTAGAAAAGTCAAAATGGTATTAAATTAAAAACTGAAGCATGATGTCTCATTTTTATGCTAGGAGAATTTGAACTTCACTGTCTAGGGAAGTAGTATTTGAGGACCTAGGAAATGAAATCCCAATCTCTTATTTTCATTGAGTAAGGACTGCTACTTAAGCCAAAAATTTTACATAGCATCAAATTATAACCAGTTATTTCTTTTTCAGGACTTGTTTTCAGCTTTCCTTTCTGTATACTCTATTATCTAAATTCACCCCTCCACACACCTCTCTAACAGTTGGGTATCAAACTGCTTATGCCCTATTACAGAAACAGTGGTAATATAATGAGAGGAGAATTGCATAAATTCTCTGCATGTGTGAGAGTGCATGTCTGTACACAAAGTATAAAAGCTATAAAGCAAGAGTTTGAATTATGAAGCAATAAAACATATTAGAAATACCTGAAAATTATCTGAAGAATCAGAAATAAAAGTAAATTATACTGGGGAGTAAGATAATAGAGCAAAAAGCAGGTATCTTCATTACCTGGAAACTGTCATGGAGTAACCACACCAGTCACAGAAATGACTGCACATTCTGGGCTGAGATTCCTGGCTTAAAGCTTATCTCTGCTATCACTCTGACATTCATTGCTAAAAATCAAGTATGCTATTACAGAAGATTTAATTAAAGCTAGTTGTAAATCACAAACTTATATCAGAACTACCATTTCTTTTTATTCCAAAACCAAAGATAAGGAAATATGACATACTGTAGAAAGTAAATGTTAGAAACTTCTGCACTAAAAGTAATAATAACACCTATAGTGCCTATATGAGAGGCTGAATGGTGAAAGGGATGAACAGAGGGGAACTATTGTTAGTTGGAGAAGATTTGCCCCACTCAAAACAGGTACACATTTATAGCACATTTTACTATTTCTCTGCTTCATTTCAACTTTTAAAGAAAGAGCAAAAAATTACCTTTCCAACATACTGAGGTTCAGAGCCCATGTACTCCTCCAGCACAAAAAATTGATTCCACACCCAGCCTCGTTTGACTCTCTGGGCAAATGACCTCCTCCCTGGCACTGGGACAACATTTTGTCTTGGCTCTGGTTCTAAAGTCTGTTGTGGTTGCGGATGCAGTGGCGTTAGGAGACCTCCATCAAACAGGACACAGAGAAGCAGGGATAAGCAGTTCCTTGTAAGCATTGGCAACAGCTTCCCTACAGCAAGTAATAAAAACTCCAGTAGTTAATGCAGAGCAGAGGAATCCAGGTTTGAGTTGTCTGTGGCCTCCACCACTTAGCTTCTGATTTTATTGCGGAAATGCTAATGCAGGCATTAATCCTTCTGATGACAAGGTTTTTGCCGCATAAAATTCCATTTAAAGGGACCTATAAAAGAGATTTACATGCAACATCAAATTACATAAAATTATATTGAAGCGTTCATCAAAATTCTCACACCAAGTTAGTTTATAGAGACAGAGAAAAAGATTAGGAATTGCATTTTTAAAAGAGATTACTATTTTGTTTATAGTACTGAGCTGCTCTAGAACATTGTATAATTATTATAAGAACAGGTCATTCTTGCTCGGCTAAGCATTACATTTGTGTCTGAGGACAGGCCATTTGCCTTTGCTTCATGACCCAGTTATCAGACAAAACTGTTACCCATCAGTGATGTTAAAAATGTTTACTCTGGGTTTACATAGAAAATATTGGAGAAGAATCTTCCATACTGCTGCCCAGAGCAGAAATGATTTGCTTGTTGTCTTTGCCAGAAAAACACCTTGGGGGCTACTCTACTGTTTGCTGGTTGCAAGGTAAAAGAAATACTGGTAGTAGGATTTAAGATGAATGCATTTACATTTTGAAAACGAAAATACAATTTATATCACTATGGAATTCACTACTTTGTTAAGGCCATATTGTGTCATTGATTTTTAAGTAGAAATTTCTACTGAATTAATAAAGAGTTCTACTTAAAAATCAATGCCATGATATCAACCTCAGAAAAGAAGAAAAAGTACATAACCATATATATTTTTCATTTTCAAACTCTTACAAAGGTTATATTTTCTTTATTAATAATATTATTAATATCCATAACAATAAATAACATAAAAGTTCTTATTTGTTAGGTACATGCTGAAGTATCTAAATAGAAAGGATTTATAATTGGGAGCCTGGAGAACCTGGTAAGTTTTGAAGAAGAAAATAAAAACACTCTGGAAAAATAACTGCACTTCCTCTTTTAAATTTAGGGAAAGATTTCTGTTCTAATTAGAAAGGCTATGGTTTAGGTCTTAATAAAAAAGAAAGTAAAAAAGGTGACAAAAAGATATCTATTTCAAGTGAGTGTTTTAATTCTGCCATCAGAAAGGATTAAAAATGAGGGAAGAACTATTTGCCCATGATCCTTCAAAAAACCATATTTCTAGTTCTGATCAGGACTTTTTTTTTTTTTTTTATCCTAGGTACGATGGATACAAACTTCCCACTCACATTATCATTTGTATTCTATGGATTTTATTCTGGCAAAGAAATTTTCAGGCAGGACCTTACCACGCTGCAGAACTGCATTCAGTATTAATATATTTGGTATTTATTTCTATTAGCAGCTTTTTTAATTTAGCAGTTCACATTACTTTTTGTGCTTCTCTTTTCAATGTATTCAATGGTATATAACATCAGGTTCATCCATTATTCAGTTCCAAGAATTCCAAACTCCTGTGTCTCTTGATCCACTATTGCAGGGTTCATGCCTAGCTTTTTATGGCAAAATCGCAGCAACCATGAAACACAGGGGGAAAAAAATAAAAAAAGCAAACAAAGAATTCAGAGTATCCTTTTGAAATACTCAGCAATAGATAGGAGCTGGAAATAAACAACATTAAAAAGTGGGATAGCGTGCAATGCCTCACAACCCCCAAAATCGTGCTGTATTCAACTACTATGCCATTGCTCTTTGCTGAGGAGGCTCTGTACATTACAGTTCTCCCCACAGACCTCTGCCTCCGGCCATGTTTGTCAGTCAGGAAGCTTTTAAAATGTTATACAGCACCAAAAGTAACGCAAAGAGATTGAAGGACTTCAGTGAAAGGAGAACAAGTCCCCTTTGGCTGGAAGGTTAGTAATAAAGTGCAAAACGCAGAGTATTTTAACCCCTTCTCTGTCAGTCTCCTGGACTACCTTCCAGAATGCATGCTGCAGAGTCAGGAAAGAGCAGTGATAGTGCTTGCTTCATTCCCTATAGCTGCAAAAAGCTGATGAATGGGAGAGTCAGAGAATAATGGGAGGCTAACATGTGTTGCAGTACAGGATTGCAGCACAGATGCCCTCATCAGCTACAAAAAGGTTCACTGTGAAGAATTTTCTAATTTAAAGCTCAGCAGTTAGAAGGCTGGTAATTGAGAGCCCAGCTCTTCGGGACACAAGAGAACCACTCCAGCTTGCCGCTGTGTAACACCAATGCAGCAGGAAACAGTCAAAGGGTCTCCCCTGCCGTGTCTCCTTCCCCAGTATTTTATTGCTGGCTTTGGAGGAAGCCTGGTGTCTGACAGAATATGTTTAATAGCACAGCTGGAACTTGTATGGCAATCCAAAGGATAAGACTGATACTTCTTTTAGTCTGTTTATTGTTCTACTTTTTTTTCTTAAGCTAAATGTTAGTCTTCCAGCCAAGATGCCTGAACCTATCCTGTTGCTTTTATATGGTCATAGGCCCATTAGACACTTAAATCTAGCACCCTTATATACCTCTGCCCAGAAAACTGATATGAGGGCTAGGAGATTAGGATTTAGAAATCCAATCAGAACAATTAGCCATAAGGGAGGTACTGTATTTTCTTTTTCTTTTAAGGAATTATTTCCTCTGATGCTTATGAAGGGATACAAAGTTTCTATATATATTAGTCCACATATGTTCCAGTAGGTGACTAATCAGTGGAAATTATTATTTCAACTTAAAATAATCTTGAGACATTGGCACAGGTTGCTCAGAGAAGTTGTGACAGCCCCATCCGTGGCAGTGTTCCAGGCCAGGTTGGATGGGACTTTGAGCAACCTGGTCTAGTAGAACGTGACCCTGCGCATGGCAGGGGGGCTGGAACTAAGTGATCTTTAAGGTCCCTTCCAACCTCAACCATTCTACAATTCTATATCTAATAAGAGAGTTGTGCACCCTCAGTGCATCTCTTTCTCATACAATATGAAAGTATAGAAGGCCAGATTTTTCTTAGATCTTGCTTTTTTTCAAGATTAACTGCTGCTAATCACTTCTTCAGACTATCTTCTACAGATTTAAATACCACTATACATGGCTTAATTAACCCATGAGGAGAGGTATAGAGGGAGTGCCTGTATGAACTTACCCCCAAACAGTCTTTTACTGAGATTACATTTATTCATTTCCCAATTTGAAAAGGTGAAATGACCAGCAGCAAGCATGGGCAATCTGTTAAAAAATAATTATTAAGAAACCTTGATCCTACATACTCTGTCCGCAAAACTGCAGGCTTAGAAACTAATGAAATGCAAACGATGAATTAAATATCGCTACTATTTATTGAAAATAACAAAGTATAGTATAAATGGTTCTCCTGCAAGACTTTTGACACTGACCTGGATTACACTGCCATTAACCTAAACAGTCCAAACAAAGGAATATTTTTGACATAGCAAAACTGATGCATGCCAGTAATGCTTCAATAACCCTGAATGAAAGAGACCCATCACACTGGAGACAAATCACTTCACCAAGCCTGGCACAACATGGCATGGGCAATCCCACTGGTCAGTTGGGGTCAGCTGTCCCAGCTGTGTATCCTCCCAGTTTCTTGTTTACCCCCAGCCTACTCACTGGTGGGTGGTGTGAGAAGCAGAAAAGGTCTTGACTCTGTGTAAGTAAGCACTGCTCAGCAATACCTAAAACATCCCTGTGCTATCAACACTGCTTCCATCACACATCCAAAACAAAGCACTGTGCCAGCTACTATGAAGAAAATTAACTCTGTCCCAGCCAAAACCAGTGCAGATCTGTATGAAGTATCCACTTGGATCAGACCACAGGTGGACTACAGTCACATGCAGACAAGCAAGAAATGCTAAGCTCCATGAAGCACCCAAAACTGTCTTCAGTGAACGGAGGCAAATTGCTTACTGACAAAGTATCCATTACACAATGACAGTAGGATCATTTCTGCAGCCACCTTAATCATAAATCTATGAGCATAGGGAATGTTTTTGCTTATGTAGAGCAACCATCTTACTACCCATAAAGAGGTTTGAAAAAACTTGGCAGTACTGTAAAATGGTTGATCCCTACCAGATGGAAAGCCAGCTAAGATCTATAACTGTGGATATGCTCTAACAGGTGACCATCTAACCTCACTTCTCTGCAATATCCTGAAATAAGAAAACACAGCAACAAAAAAAATGTCTTATTCTGTCAGTATCTACTAAAAATTAACTGCTAAGGTATTTGAGATTATATATCTTGTGGTTAAAGGAACAGTAAAAGGAAAACCTCAGTTCATGTCTCACCTTGTTTCTTACTCTGACCCTTGATCAGCAAATCAGGTAGGCTGATATTCTCAAAGGTATTTAGTTAGAGAATTCCTGTTTGATTAGAGTCTTGATGTCCATATTTCTCATGATTTTGATTTTCTTGAGCTTCACAACCTATCTACACACTTTGTAAATAACCTCTCTTTCCACCTTTTTTCCACCTTGTCTTTTTTTAGTTAGGATATGAACTACTTGGTAACTCAAGTAACCCATTAAAATGGGGGTTAGGAGGGAATTTACAAGTAAACAGATTAGAAACTACAATGGAGAACAATTCTCAATCTCTCCACTGTACAAACTGGAAGAGTTTCAGCAGAGTGGTTGAGCAAGTTCCACCTCTGATGCCACCAACTCCATTTGGCAAGTGTAACACATGGAATCCATGCCAGATAACTCTCACGGAATGAAAAAATGTTTTTAAATGCAAAGACAACGCCTGATTTACTGGAGTCTTTAACATAATACAAACCAGTTACTTGTTTATCTCCCTTTGTCTGGGACACAGTAAGCCTTAGAAACCATTCTTGCTTAAGCTCAGCCAAAAACTAAGCACCACACAGCCACTCACTCACTCCCTCCACCTCTCCAGCAGGATGGGGGATGGAATTGAACAGGAAGGGTAAAAATGGGAAAATTCATGGGTTGACATAGTAACAGTTTAATAATTGAAATAAAAGATAATAATAACAATTATTATTATTAATAATAACATGTAATGAAAAGGAAAGTTACAAAGAGAGAGAAATAAACCCCAAGGAAGATAAGTGATGGAAATCAAGAGTTGCTCACCACCAAACATTGCCCAGCCAGTCGCCCAGCAGCATCCCTATAGCCAGCCTTCCCCCTAGTTTATTATTGAGCATGACATTATATGGTATGGTTTATCACTTTGGTCAGCTGTCCTGGATATGTCCCCTTCCAGCTTCCTTTCCACAGCCTATTTGCTGGCAGGGTGGTATGAGGATCAGAAAAAGCCTTGACTCTATGCAAGCACTGCTCAGCAATAACTGAAACATCCCTGGTTCAAGCACAAATCCAAAACATACCCCATACTAGCTACTATGAAGAAAATTAAGTCTATCCCAGCCAAAACTAGTGCAGAAACCTATAATGGCTCTTTAACTATATAGATTGGTCCCTCGTGAATTTGAATGCCTGAAGCTCTGTACTTCAGCAGTGTTGATATGAGGAGAAACAGAAACCAAATACTGTATGTCAACCCCACATACTCTGTAGTTTAATGATCAGACTAATCTGATAAAACATGAGAAATATGGATAGAAAATGCACAAATGGAAGATGAATCTTGGAATTTCTGGAAGATACATGTCATCATCTAGAGAACTGTAATGACTGAACTCTTGGACAACGAGCAGATGATAACCTTTCTCTTGTAGTAAGGTGACTTTACCTTTGTAATTCTATCACAAAAAAATCCAAATCCTAACATTTTGTGTCAAATATTTTGCTTGATATAAAGTTATTAATTATACAACTTGGCAAGAAAAATATGAGCTTGATTAAGGCTATGATTTTGGGATTTGACTAGCAAAGTGACTCCCTCTCTCTTAAATGGTTATTTGCAGAGTTGTATTTTCTACCCTGAGTTAATAGCTCAATTTTAATGTCAGTTATGCCTATAAATATCAGGAGTGATACTAATATGAATCTGGAATACTCTATTCTGTTTTTACTGGGATAAAACCAAAGTGAGATGAGAATGATGTCCCTGATGTTTATGACTTCCCTTGTAGCACATTCATAGGAAGGTTGCCACCAAGATATATTAAAGCACCAAAACCATGTGATATACTATACCAAAATACAATAAACCTATTTATGAAGTGCCTAACACTGGAGAGGAGTCTAATTATGTTTGGCATTTCTAAGCACTACAATAATAAAGGTATTATAGCTCCACAGACATGCTTTAATAATTGGCTTTGCAGCATATAAAAAAGTGATTGCTTAAGAGAGTTTGGTAACATAACAAAATCAAAAAGTACATACTTAAAAAAAAAAAAAAGCTACAATTGCTGAGGGTTTTAAAAAAAGTAATGAAAGAAGCAATATAAAAATATTCTGTGTGAGTGCAAAACAATAAACTGGTCCTATATGCAACTGTTTATACATATTGTGTCAGCTTTGCCATCACTAACAATATTTGCATGTGATCATTTGTAATTTAAATAGATGCCACTGAGCCATCATTCTCTATATGGCAAATTATCATGTCTGACTTACAAACATGCATAAAGACACCAGGAAAATCAGTCTTAAAAAAAAAAAAAAAAGTCTGAAACTTTCATTATAGTACATGTGTGAGTGGTGCCCCTCAGGGATTAATGTTGGGACTGGTCTTGTTCAACATGTTTGTTGGTGACATGGACAGTGGGACTGAGTGCACCCTCAGCAAGTTTGCCAATGACACCAAGCTGTGTGGTTCGGTTGATACGCT
>WYDI02022329.1:0-14624 GCA_009867235.2 Psittacus erithacus
CATCCCTGGCAGTGCTCAAGGCCAGGTTGGACACAGGAGCTTGGAGCAAGCTGCTCCAGTGGAAGGTGTCCCTGCCCGCGGCAGGGATTGGAGCTGGAGAAGCTTTAAGGTCCCTTCCAGCCCAAACCAGGCTGGGATTCTCTGATTTACCCTATGGAACACACTGAATGTGGATCATGTATTAATTTTCTAACCCTGTTCTAATTCCAAGCCTTAAAAAAGAAAGAAAAGTTGCATGTTACAATGGGAAATTCAGACACAGGTAAAACCTTCTCATTTCAATTTGATCCTGGACATTTTTAGTCTAATCCCAGATATTTCTAGAATATTCCCTTCATCTTGCAGCTTTCTTTTGCTTTATATTTCTTTAAACATTACAGAGTTTCACTATATGAACTCCCACGATTGAATTAGAAATCTGTTATGAAACGCACAGAAAAGCTTAAAAAAGAAATCTGTCAGAATATAAATAATTCACAAAACCCATGATTTTTGCTCTTCCTGCATTAGTAAGAACAGAGCAAGCACTTAGAATGAGAACATGAAAGATTCTTTGCCATTTGTATCCCTTCTCCTTGAATTTTGCTCAGTTGTGACGACGACGAGGATATTCTACGCTTTCATTGCTGTGCATACTATGAGCAGGCTCCAATCAAATCACTATGCAGCTCTGTGCTGCTGTGCTTGTTACAGGCACTACAGGGGAACATTCCCAGTTCATTTCTGCTCTAACTTAATTTCTATTGCTTGGCTTGATTTTAAAATAAAATAAACACCTTTAGCAAATAATTCGTCTTTCTTTGATTCAAGGATGGCTCCTAAGGATGGAAAAAGTGGTACCTGGGGCTATCTGAGAAAATAAAACCCCTATGTTTTCTGAAGGTCCAGTTTTGGAGACGTTTTCTTATGGGCACTTCTATGAAAAAGAAACCAGTGAAGACACACATTTGTGGTTCCTATTTAAGGTGGTTTAATCTGAGACTAAAAGGAGCAGGTTCCGAAGTCCAAGGTCAGTCCAGCTCCTTAGGAGGGAGCCTGGAAGTGTTTAAGGCCAGGTTGGATGGGGTTTGGAGCAAGCTGCTCTAGTGGAAGGTGTCCCTGCCCGTGGCAGGGGCTGGAACTGGATGAGCCTTAAGGTCCCTTCAATCCAAACCAGGCTAGGATTCTATGATTCTCCGACCTTGTGCCACCACGTGCTGCAGAGCATCCTGAGCTCAGCGATGGGGAGAAGTGGTTTCCCACCAATCTTCTGCAATTGAAGTTCCATCAAAACCTATGTATTTTCTTGAAAAGTCTCTTTCCTAGACCAAATGCCTATCAGCTCTGCTCCCGAGCCACCCATGTACATGAACACAAGCTCCAGCATCACCTGCCATTCCCCAAGCAAGGAGATTCACCTTTCATTAGGCCATTACATTCCTCCTCCAGCGAAGGGACAGTTATCCCCTTTAACAGTTTTCCTAGTTGAAACTTGATGATCTTAAGGTCTTTTCCAACCCTAACTATTCTATGATTCTATGATTCTCCTTTTCCACTTAAATACTATTTGGGAGTAAGCCCTTGTCCTCAGCACTACCTAAGAGCCATTCAGAAGTCCAACGCTTTGATGGGGTTTCATTTTGGTGTTTTGGGGTTTTTTCTTTTATAGGAAGTGAGGAAAAAACACATTTTGCCCCTCCTCCTATGAATGCTACAGCTACAGAGGAGCTGCAGGGCATCAGGCAGGTGATAGCATCCTACAGCCTCCCTCTGTGCCGAGCTTTAGGCACTCAAGCACAGAAATTGCTGTCATTTTTCTCACATTTCTTTGCATCATCTCCAAGCTCATAATTGGCAAAGAAATAATCCTCTGACCCCGCGACTCCAGAGCCCACTTGTGAGCAGAGCCCTTTCAGCAACAGTAATAGATCGACACGATTTCATTAGAAGCATCATGTGTCACTGGGGTATTAACATTAGCTTAAGCTTCCAAATTTGGTAATTTAAGTGCACTTAAATAACCTTCTCGGAGAGGTTTTGAAGCTAAATTAAGCCATCAAGTGTGGCTCTATTTCACAATCACTTTGGTTAAACAGCATTATGTAAAAAGAACATTCCTCTTGACTGAGATACCTTTCGTTTTCCTTGTTGCGCTTGAAACAAAGATTCCTGGCACAAAACATCTGCTGACAGCAACAAAATAAACCAGGATCCCACCAATGGACACATGTGCAAACTGTGACATTTAAAACGAGGGACAGAACACTACAAGGATGGGGCCTACAAGGATGCTGGAAAGGGACTCTTCATCACGGTCTAGTGTGATGCATCCCTGCCCACGGCAGGGGGCTGGAACTGGATGATCTTAAGGTCCTTTCCAACTCAACACATTCTATGATGCTATGATTCCATGAACACTGAATGAAAAACTCTGCAACCTTAAGACTAAGAGCAATTCAGTCACAACTACCAGCGCAGTAAGCATCATCTCACAACTTCCTCAGCTAGTAGCTTTGTCAAGCTCCTATTTTGCTTTCAGCTTTGGCAAATCTGGTTCTTATGTGTGATCCTGATGATACCTTGTGCTGGCCACACGAGTGTTTGGGATAGGTAATGCTCTGCCTGGGTTTTGTCTTGGTTTTTTAACATAAAGAGATAGAAATTGAACCACACCAGAGAGCAGAAACCCTCTGTGGCACAGCACATGCAAGGGAACACATGCAAAGAGCTGCAGGCTCATTGGGCCATTCCATACACTGTGGTTGGGAGCTGGATGCTCAGGAAGCAGTTCATTTCTTTGGAATTTGCCTTGGGCGAAACGATGAACCATGACCTGAGAAGAGACATATTAGGTTCTTTAATTCTACCCTGCAAGACAAAGGTGGGGAAGATCTGATCAGAGGCTGGATCAGGCCCCAACACCATCCAGTACAGCCTGTGGCCAGATGAAATCTCTTCTCTATCTTCACTTTCTTTTCTCTGTCTTTTTCCTACTCCTTTTCAAACCTCCTTCAACAGCACGCTATGACCCACTGCGTCCTGCTCCACACTGAGATAACAAGAACTCTGCAGAGCAGCATTATCCTTAGCCAAATCTGCTGACAGGAGCCCTGGCTTGGAGCTCAACGTCAGCTTAAGAGAATCAGCCCATTAAATTTCATGTTCCTTTGATTTCCTTGGGGTGAAAAGGGCAGGGATTTTTTATCTTGCAGGCCCTAAGAATGAAAACAGCTACACCTCCAAATGCAAAGCAAAGAGAAATCTCTTAGAATAAAGAAGTATCACTTTGTACGCTGTGATTTCTCAGCGCAGAACGTGCTTGAGCCTAATCAAAACACAATGAGGTCAAGGCAAGCCCAATGACTTCAATAGCACTTGAATTAGACCCTTCAAATCTCACACAAGCATGTGCTCACTGGTAAGCTTCACTGCATGGGAGCTATAAACCATGATGCAGAGGACCAGTAGAATAGTGGGAACTTCACACAAAGCAGGGAAATTGTTGGTGTAGAGAGAAGAGAGAGGTCTAGCAAATGGATTTAGCAAAGCATTGTAACAGTAATGGTCTTTCTGAGGCACAGTAAGAGGCAATAAAGGCATTCACAGGAGTAGGCTTTTGGTAGGAGCTATCTAAGGGATATCTGTGCTGCTGTAGAATTACAAGTTATTTTCCAGCCATCTTTCAATTTCAGTGAAAAGAAAGAACTTCCTCAAATGTGCTTATTTAATTGCCAGCAATTTCCATTGCCAGGCAGATGAAATCAACAAACACAGGGTAGAGGCAGTTACCAGAATCCAGAGCATCTTACCAACAAACATGAACATCACAGCACTTTGGGCAGGTTCTTGGTTCTTTGGAACGGGCAGCACAGCTGAATCACAGGCTGCTTTGAGTGGCTCATGCTGCTGAATATAGCAAAGAGCTACAAACAATGCTCCTACCAAAGCAGGGAAAAGGTTGTAAATTCTGATTGTAACTTACATGGCTGTTGAGCAAACTGCTTTTGTGTGATGTAATCCCTTCATTTTTTTGTAGGTTTTCAATCGCCATTTCAAGCTAAAGAAAATGTGCACAGGGAAAAAAAAAAAACATAGGGAAAAAAGAAAGGAAATCAGATAGTTAGCAACAGCCAGATTATTATTTCTTTATTAATATCTGAATGATTAATGCTTTATATCAACAGGCTTGTGAAAAAGAGGCAAACAGATGAGGCACAGCCTTTATGGGATGAAGCTGCAGAGACATTCCTGTATGGCATGCAACCAGCAACGCAGCAAGAACCCCTATAAGGGTGAAGGAGCAGACCAGGAGGGCTGATCTTCCACTATTGCCCACTTATAAAAGAGCAGCAGTTTTCCTTCTCCTTTCCCCTTCATGCCTAGACCAAAACCCCACCAGACAGATAATGCTGCAGCGGGTCAAAGGGGATGTGCTATGGAGAGGGTGCATTTTAGCCAGCTCTTCCAAGGCAAACTGGAAGCAATGACTTCAGTTATTACCTCTTAGAATTCTGACAAAAAACTAATGGCAACTAACTAAGCTGGGGCACAAGGAGTGTCAACACAGAGAATAAGATGGATTAAAGCTCTTTGCTGCTGAAGAGAATTGCAAAGGAACTCTGGAGGAAGAAGACAGATTTCATCTTCCAATGAAGACCAGCTTGCACATCTTGGTGCTACTTGTGCTCATGTCCATTACCTCAGAGCTTCACCAAGCAGAGCCCTGGTGGGGCACTCTGGCTCCTGAAGAGTCCCTGGGTCTCCTTGTTTCCTTTGCCTGGCTTCTGTTCTATGCTCAGCCTGGCCCTGGCTGCTGCCTTGGGCCCAAAGCTTCTCCTGGACCCTTCTTGTCTTCTCCTTTCTGCTGGTGGGACTCCCTTGCCAATCTCTGTCAATCTCTAGCCGATGAGATTGAGGTCCCAGAGCTCCAGTGCTGCTGAGCACAAGTTTTTTGCAGGTGAGGAAGGAAAAAGAAAACCCCAAACCAATAAAAAAACCCTCACAGAAGGGTCTGCCTGCTCCTGCCAGGAAATGTTCTCGAACCCCTGTTATCTGTGACCTGTCAGTGCAGGCAGGACAAGGCAACCCATCAGCCGGTAAAGCTTGCAGCCAGCAGCTATCTCTAGCATCTGTCTTCATATAACACGCATTCTTCTGTAGGCACAAAGCATCTCCACAACGGCCTCCTTCAGGTAGTAGCCAGGTCCTGCACCCCCTTTGCACTAACTCATAGCACGGTGACGATAAAGGTTGAGATAAAACCAGCCATTTAAAAACCCAAGCTCTATCAGAAAGGTGGGAGAACAGAAGGAACCACATCTAACTTCTGAAGAACACCCAAACATTCAAACAGAACCCCATTCAACACCCAAAGACACAGTCTGTGCCATATCCATCTCTGAACATGATCCTCTGCTCAACCACTTCCAGCACAGCTTCCTTGGTTTCCATCCAAAAGAGCCACCATTGTAGCACTTCTCAAATAGTTATCATTGAATTTAAACAAAGGTTAGTCTAAGACTGTGTTTCAGTGGGTCGTTCAGAAAACTGTCCATCACACCCTGGTGCACCATGAGGAACCAAGGCCTGGTTGCTGATGCAGCCTGCAGGAAATGAGTCAGTGTTAGAGGGAAACACCATTTCCTTCCTCTGTTCGCAGTGTGGTGCCAGTTGAGCAACATCTTTTACGCAAGCACAGCAATGCTCCCTGTCCTCTTGGCACTTCAGTAAGTGTCCCATATGAATGGACACTTTGCATCTGCAAGAAGCGATATTATAGGGGAAAGACTAAAAGCTCTTAAACAGCCCTGCACGAAGGTGAGGAGCTTCAAGGACCCACTTATGGGAGGTCTGGAAGATGGTAAAGCCTAATTTAAATGAAGATCAACAGTGCTCTGCTGGCAAGGCTTTAATGGGACTGTTTCATGTGCTGTTTCAGCCCATTGGATGGAGCAAGACATCATTATTCCAGCAGATATGGAAGCCCTCTCACTTCCCCATTCCTTGCAGCTGCCTCTCCAATAGCTAAGCCCTCACATTGCTGCCCACTTTGACATCCATCCCCTTTGCACTACACCCCAGGCCACATGCAAACACCACAGCTTCCTTGGCTACACCTGCAGGAGCCAAGTACTTTTGCTTTCTCTCCACAAAGCTCTTAACCCTGCCCGAAGCACATGTTTCCAGGACTGCAGCCTCTCCATCCTCTTTAACACCAGCCTTTCCTATCCTTTGTTTAAGCAAGACATTGCAATGAAAAGCACTGCTCCTGCCCATTGATTTGATGTAGTCGTTGCTCTCCTTAAGCCTCCCACTATCGCTCTTGCCATTAGAATGTGAAATTCAAAGCAGTTATCATGGCTCTGTTCTATTCTCCTCTGACTCAGGTCTGTGCTGGAGGAACTGAAAGCCTCACACAGAGACATCCCCATATTGGCTTCCATGCACTAATTCACTGCCTTGAGCTCCTCCACAAGACCCAAAGCCATTTCACATTACAATTCCTTCAGAAAGTCCATTCCCACCTGCAGCAGAGTGGATTTGTTTCAGATGCATTTTCATAAAGGTCACTTCCTGAATGCTTCTGTTTTGCTGAACAGCTTTGCCTGGTGTGACAGCTCCAAACTACAGCTGCTGACGGGACATTTCTACTGATTCATTCCACTTGGGCTCTTTCCATTGCGCCCATCACCATGGAAATGAAAAATGAATAAAGACAAACCCCCAAACCCCAAACCCATGAGTGGTGGTGTGCAGCTGCGCAAGATGCAGCCCCAAGCTGTGACAAGAGCAGCAGCTACTCCCTTCCAACTCCCTTGAGCAGTAAATCCAGTGCTAGTTTTTAACACTGACCAGTTAAAATACACACAGACACAATTCCCACACCAGAAATAACCCCCAGCTAACCCAGAGCTGGCATTTTCTCTTCCACCTAAAGCTAAGGACTCCACCCATACTTCTCCGTAAGGCAGAGCACAGGTACTCCAGGAACAAAGGCAACCTTTCAAAGCACATTCAAACCCCAAGAAGTCTATAGGGAAACTCAGTAGACTGAGGAGGAAGCACAACCAGATTTTCAGGAGTGCCCAGTAGCAAACAGCTCCTGCTTTTCTCCCTGGGTGGTGCTGTTCATGTTTTAAAACCTGAATTACACCTCCATTTGTGATTCTGTTTGCATTCACGTGTAGAAACACACAGAACTCGGGAAGGGAAGGTGAGCAGTGACCCAGGAATGAGCTCCAGCCCTTCCTGGCAGATCCCAGGTAAAAGCCCTGGTAGGTTCTAGCTGCAGAAAGGCTGGGTTGGGTTACTAATCGCATCCCCCTGAGTCCCCCACAGCTGTACAGCTGTGCTTCCAGCATCCTGGCACCACAACTGGCACGATCAAAGCAAATGAGAGCTTTAAAACATTTCTGTTGGATCAGGATTATTCCTAAAATACATTTTCTGCAACATGGCATGGACAGAATACACAATGGTGTAGGAGATACATATAAAGACTTTTTGATCACTGTGCGTTTGGCATGATCAGCTCGACACCTCTTCCATGCTAGTTATCCACTGTGTCAATAATGGATTTTTCAGGTCTCTTCATAATTAAAAACATCTATTTCTTTATTTTGGGCAAGCCAAGCCCCACATTTGGATGCTATTAGAAAATGTTAATATAGACAATTCTTTGGAATTGGAAAGCCAAAACATTTTGTTTGGAGGGAGAAAGGGGGAAACACAGAACCCCCAAGAATTTACTCTTACCTCTGTGCTGCATTCACTGAGAGTTTGCCAAGCCTCTGCCCACCACCAACAGAGAAACTGCAAACTCCCCTTGCAAAAGATCTGCAGTACACCAGTGTCTATTCTCCCCCTTGCATTTGCATGGCATGTTATACAGACATATACACAGCGCTAACTACCAAGTGGAAGTTTTATTTTCTGAAGGCTTTTCACTTCCCTTGGACTAATTCCTGGCCCCTGAGCTGCAATATCTGCAGGGCTACATACCGTTGCTGGAGAGGAGCGTGAAGTATGTGACAGAGAATGTCTAGTGTTTTCCATCCCCCCATGAATGAGATAGGCTCCCGAGCCGGAGAGGATCTGACTTCCCCCAATGTCCATGGTGATGCCCACCATGTTGTGAGAGGGAATGGCTGTAGGAGAGGAGGATGCCGCTGTAGTCACCTGAGCTCCACCTCCCTGTGGTTCGAAGTAGGATGCTGCGCTGCTGGGGGCGTAAATCTGAGCTTCCGTGTTGTAGGAGTAGGCAGCTCGTCTGTCAAAGGAACAATAAGGTCAGGAGGTGGAGAGGAGCTCCTCAGTCTAACCTCATGGACAACAGTTTCTGAACCAGGGACACCTTTGGAAAAAGGTTGGATTTGCTCCATTGAATTTGAAACCTGTGCTGGAGGAGTCAGTCCTGACAATGGTGATCACTCCTTTGACTGCCATGGAGCAAAGGCCCATGGCAACAGTGAGAGCAGAGCCCAGGAGTAGCTCTGCAGCCATTGTAGGTAAGCTCAGTGAGGAAGGCTGAGAGCATCCCCAAGGACAGTAGGAGGAAGAGAAAACCTTGCCACCCCCCCTTCTTTCCATAGCAGTTCTGCTCTGGTTCCTAAAGCCACCCCATATTACCACCCAATGGGCTGGGCAGAGGAAAATACCTGACACTTTAATGTGGCAGGATTCCCTGGAATTCTATGAGAACGCCTCTTCCAAGGCTGGAGTCTGGCTGAAACTATCCCTATGCATGTGGCATGGCCTGAGAAACAACTGTTCCTCCTCTTCCTTCTTTTACTGTGCCAGCAGTGCCAGGGTGGAAAGAGCCTGAGAGGATCAAAGGGCTCAACCCAGCTGTGAGGGGAACAGGGCTCTGCTACTGCCAACAAAGGACTCTTACATGGTTCCATTGGTATAAACAACCTCTCCTCCTTCCACATACTGGACCTGGGATGGATACACATGCTGCACGGCTTGCACCTGAAACAAGCATCAGAAACTTGAGTTAGGGATTGCCTGGGAACAGCAGGAGAAATTGCATATTACAGTCTTAAAACAACTTTCAACCTTGAAACTTACCAACTTTACCTTGACATTTAGGTTTTCTTTATAAAAGAGAATAAAAACCAAACCAAACACCACCCCTCCCCAGTTAGGAATCCCAAAGGACATATTTATTTTTAAAGGTCAAATTAAAATGAATAAATGAGTCCTTGCTCCATGAGCAGTGGAAACAATGGAGCAGGGTTTCCTCTGCACACGTCTCAGGGCTGGTTCTCCGCTGACTAACAAGGGTGAGATCATGCTGCAGCCTTTCCTTCAGAGAAGAGGTTGCAGTGTCCATCTGGGAGGGACACAGCTATCCTCAGTCAAGTTGGAGTCTTCTTCGTTGAAACTGAGCAACCAAAGCCTTGCTAAAGGCTAAAGTCAAGAGAGTCAGACTCACTGCCCACATGAAGCAGCATCGCATGTGCCTGGTTTCTTAGGAAACAAGGGCTGCAAAAGGCAGAGTTCAGATAAATAAGAACACTTGCATGGCTCTCAGTCACCTCACCTTGCTATGAAGCCACACGCAGTCAGTACACTTATTTGTGGCATTAAAAAAGAATCCCAAACACTCTGCCTCTAAAAATGTCTTTACAGAGAAGGACTGCTTTTGAATGGCAAAGGAAAGCATCCATCAAATCTTTGGATATATGAAAGACACCTGGGTTGCTGAAGGTTCTTTCTAAACTTTAAGTATCTTGAGAGGTTCTTTTGCCATCAGTCTAAGAAAGGAAGAGAGATGGTGAAAGCTGCTTTCACAGAGATCTCCAGGGCTCTTTAATCAAGAGCATGAATTTTCCTAGGCAGGTATCTGGCAATGTTTCAGATGTGTGGGTGACACAGGGGTGGTGTTTCACCCCAGACTTATTATTACCTGTTGTGCAGCCTGCTGAACTCTGGGAACAGAGATTTGCTGCATCTGTGCTCCTTTGGGAGCGGAGCCCGTGGCTTGGACCAAAACCCTCTGAAAGAAGATAGAGCAACAGACACTTAATCTCGGTGTGTAACACAGGTGAGTTAGGCATTCTCTTTCAAACTCTCAAGGAAAGCTTGCCTCCTACTTCAGTAGCACTAGTCCCTCTTACTTAGCATCCCTGCAGTTCCCATCTTTCCAATGCAATCTGCACTAGGTATCCGCCTGAGCCCCATACCCCAAACTTGGGAAAAGCTGGATCCACATTTTCTGACTTGGATCATCTTGTCTCCACATGAGGAAATAACAACAGCTCAATGTGAGGTTCGGTCACAGTGAAACGAGAACCACTCCTCACACATTCACATTTTCCTCCTATTGAAAACTTTCTTTTCTTAGGGCTGCTATTCCAAACCACCCTCTTGTCTCCTGCAACAAGAAATCCCATTCTCCAAGCACAGCCCTTCCAGCTTCTACCAGCACCAAAGCTCCCATGAAGCATCTCCATCTTCAGTGCCACCAAGGGCACAAAACTGCTTTTCCTTGCCTTGCGGTGGTCACTGTCCTCTACCTCTGCACTTTCATTTCCATCGTCCTCCTGCTCTTTGTGCTGGCATTCAGTTTGAGGTTGGACACACACCTCATAGAGTGCTCAGCACCTTGCAGATCCAACAAAACAAGCACAGGGATGTGGTGGATGGAAAGAAAGGATTCAGTGAGGCCCAAAGCCAAGTATCAGTATGGTCTTTTAAAGCAGTGAGGACCTTCCCCAAGGAGACAGTCATCTTCTGTGGGTTGAGGCTTTAAAAATACCCAGCAGATTGGGCCGACAGAACAAAAAGCTGCCAAAGAATCCCACATGAATCCTAGAAGAGACCTTGACAATTACTGGCTACCTTAGACACATATGCTTCTGATTTTTAGCCCTCTGGCTGGAATTATTCATCCCCAACCTGTAAGATGAGGCCGTCCTGTTCGTACAGCCTTTGTTCACACTGAAAGGTAGACCAGTGATCAACAACACCAAAGGCTTCAGGCTCACACCAGTCATGCTGCCAGCAGTTCATCCCCAGTGTTTTCTTTGTCCTGCTGGTGAGAAGGGAAGGCTCTGGATGCTTCTCCTCTTCAGCAATCTTCCATGATCCTCTGGGTTTTCCCTAATCCATGGAGTTCCACTCCATACTCCGTGTCATGACAACAGCACCAGCACAGGCTGGATGAGTAATTCCATAATCCAAAGCCAAGAGGGTTTCTAAACTTCTTTAACAAGTTGTCACAGTCAAATTCACATGAATGACTGACGATGCCTAAAATACTTGACACTATTGCCCAGTGGTATCCACATCATTCCAACAGGAACAAGAAACGCTGCCCAGAGCAATCCAAGATAGGAAGCTTGAGAGGTGACAGCAAGATGGGCAGCGAGGTAAATGTCCAGGTCTGCTGGGGAGATGCTTCTACCAGTTCACAACTTCTAATTATTCCTTTTCATCAGCATCCAATGGCAGCTGCTTCTGTTCACTTGGGAGTTGGGAAGGGTGTAGCTAAGTTACACCCACCCATCCTCTTATCCCTCCAGCTTCCTCTGACAAAAACTTCTTTTGATAGTTCCCCAAAAGGCACAAAAAGGAACCAGTTTTACTTAACCCTTCCTGTTTCCAACTAGGCAGTTTCATTCATCAGCTGAAGCTATCATTTCTCTCCCATCAGGAGACCTCCCAGGTGCATCATATTAATGTATCAGAATCATGGACAACCCTTCCCCAATCGGAAATGTCAGGATCCACCTACCAAAGGAAGGGACTAGCATGTGGCTTCTCCATCCTTTCTCTGCCATAGCACTTCCCTCACCTCTTCTCTGTTGAGCTCAGTACCTCATTTGCAGAGATGCCTTTAAGGACTGTTTTGTTTTCTCCTGCTTTTACTGACACACCAAATAACAATAGGATCTTACAGTGAAGCAAACACTAAACTGCATGAAGTGGCTTCCTTGGGTAGCCAAGTTAAGATCTAAATCCTATGGTTTATAGCTTGCATATTTGTAGGGCTAACACAGCAAATCTCTGCGGCCTTTATCGAAGTCCAGCACCAGGTTCCCTCCACTACTTCAAGTTGCTGATTAACAAACCTAAAATCCCAGACTTGCATCCTTGCTGCAGGCATGGGCACCTTCCACTAGACCAGGTTGCCCCAAGCCCCATCCAACCTGGCCTCTCCCCATATAAACCCCCTGGATTCAAATACATCTGCCACTAAACCCAGTCCCTTTTGCATGGAAACCCTATTCCCTGCTGTGCATTCATTACCTGCTGAGATGATGGCACCAGCTGCACCACCGGAGCTTGGGCTGATGCTGAGGTGTGAAGTGCCACAGAAGCTGCTGAGTCTGATCCACCCTCTGAACTCTGCATGCTCACTGCTGGGGAGAGCAGAGGGGAAGTCAGGCAGGGAAAGCACAGCTACACCCCAGGAACTCGTGGCCAAATGGCACAAAATCCCACTGGAAGATCCAAGGGAAGTGCTAGGAAGGAAGGTGCTACCTTCCTACACAGAGGCCTCTTTTTAGTCTTGGAGCTAATTTTAATAGAGGATTATATTAAGAAAAAAGAAAGTTGCACAATTGTTCCACAGAAAGGAGAGGGAAGGAACAGAAAATGCATTTCTAAATATAACCAAAAAGTAGCGCTGGAAAATTAGTGTGTCACAGTGAGGACAGCTCCAGATCTGCAAGAGCAAAAGCACACTTCTAAAATCAGTTTTACTCGTTATCATCTTTACTGCAAAAAAACCCCCGAATAAATATGTGCCAGGAGCTTAGGCAATGCTGTCAGAAAAGCAGGGTGGTCAGTTTGGGTTATAATAACCAGTAACTGAACATGAAGAGCATCTTTTTAACACCCGCAAGTCACCCCCACAAAGAAACAACCAACCAGCCTCCCCCAGGTCCTCAAACACCGACGCCATCATCCTCCAGTCCTGCTCCATGCTGCAAATCTATGGAGGTGATGCCCTTAGCATTTTCAAGTTATTTGGGTCCCCCCATCCCCGCCAGCACTGCTCAGCCACCTTGGGAAGCATTCCAAGGGCCACATGGGAATGTCCTGGGGATGCACGAGGGCAGGGCTCCTTATCCCTTGGGACTCCTTGCTCCCACACGGCACTGCCCTGGCTCCCTGTGTCCATTGCCACCCGAGGGACACCAAACCTGCTGCTTCCCAAGCGCAAACAGTGTCATATGGGGGGGGTTGATGTAATGTGAAGGGGGGGACCTTTTATTTCTCAGTTTTGTGTAAAAATTCCTGTTTAAAAAACTATTTTAGGAGCTTTCTTGCCACCACTTCAAAACCAAACACTTCAGAAACATCCCGATTTGGAGCAACATCATCTCTCCTCTCTCAGCCTCACTGCTGAGCATAATGGAGCCTCCAAATAACAGCAGGAAACCTTTTCCATTTTGTTTCCTTCCTGCATCCAATACTTAAACTTCTTCCTCGACTTTGTGCATGTTAAGAGGCAAAAGGGAAAATGAGAAACGGAGGGATGCTGCCCTGTCATCTGATAGCTCTTTGCGGTAAAAAGCAATGCAATGGGGAGGTGAAGGGCTCTGGTTCACAGCTTTTGAGGGTTTTGCAAGTGGAAGACTCTAGCACGGAGAGGTGAGAGAAGAAAGGTGAGTAAGCTGCCCAATATATTTTAATGATCTGTTTGAGAATGGCTCTGGTGGGGTCAGATCTTGGCCTTTCAAGTCTACAGAAAGCTTTCTCTTCAAGTGTACTTCTAATCCAAAAAGGACACTCAGAAGAGATGCTGTCTCCAAATTACCACCTATTCATCCCCGCTGATGAATTTCATCTTCTGGTTTTCCCCAGTGACCCAAAGAGGGGCAGGGTGGAAGCTGAGCTGTCTGCTGCCAAAATAAATCATCAATGCACTTCTCAGTTTGTTACAAAACACAGGCTCTGCTACTGATGACAACCAAGCCAGATACAGAGACTGATGAAATCTGGTCCTTCCAGACAAGGTAGACAGACACAGAAGCACCGGGGCCATCAAGGCACATGTACAAGACTTCTTATGATTTTATCAGTGCAACATCCTGGATAAAGAATAATTCATTTCCCATTAAATCCATCCTGTGCTTCCTGAGGACTGGAGAGACACACACTGCTAACGTTAATCTGTGGTGATGAAAAGCTGACAATGTAAACAGAATTCCTACGCCCTGAGAAACCACTGCAAGGTGCTCCAGAGCTTTGCTGATGTCCTGGGAGGACAGCTACTGAGTGAGCAGGCACGAGAGCCAGGGCTCCTGCGGATGGATAAAGCACCAGCTTTCCAGGAGAGGGAATGTGGCATCCGAAGTCTTGCTCTCCCCTCTTCTTGGGTGCTATGTGTGTGGCATAAAGAACACCCTTGTAGCTCCATTATGGACATCAGCTGCTGGAGCTTGGCCCTCTGCTTGAGCAGCTCTTTGGCAGTTCTGCCACATCCCTAAAGCAAATGCCCATGAAAGGCCTCACTTCTCTGCTTCCATCTCATTTATCACCTCCCACAGGGAAGGAAGTTTTACAGTGTTTCTGATCATCCTTTCCTCACAGAGATGCAGACGAATCAGAGAAGATGCTGCAAGGGCTGGAGCAGCTCTGCTCTGGAGCCAGGCTGAGAGAGCTGGGCTGGGGCAGCCTGGACAAGA